>JBBBWG010022502.1:0-12117 GCA_037176905.1 Azolla pinnata
CTCTCTCTCTCTCTCTCTCTCTCTCTCTCTCTCTCTCTCTCTCTCTCTCTCTCTCTCTCTCTCTCTCTCTCCCCCTCTCTCAGAGTCCTAGGGCAAAGAAACATAATCTAAGATCGGATTTGCAAGGAAAGGGGGAGCCAAGAAAGGGTTTACTTACCTCAGGCATTGCTTGCTTGCTGTTGCTGTTGCTGCTGCTGTTGCTGTGGATTCTGTCAAGAAGACGATAGAACGAAGGGAAGGAATTCGAGCGGCTTTCCGCTCTATAGCTCTGCTGCTACCATCGCTGAATGCAGACGCAAGGGCATGAAAATCTGTATCTGTTTCGGCTTATCTCTGCACTGTAGCTTCTCCCCCCTGCCCTCCTCCGAGAGCAATAAATAAACACACAGACAGGCACGGAGCAGAAAAGGGGAAAGAAGCCGCGGCTCCGCTCCATAGCCCTGCAGCAGACAGTAGTACCTCCACCACCGCCATAGCCACAGCTTTTGTCCCAGAAGAGAGAACCTTGGGGAATGCAGCTTCCGCCTCCCCTGCGGATAGATACGAGCTTTCCATGGCTGTGGAGAAAAGAATCGAACAGACGGACAGCGACAGAGGCAACACAGAGAAAGAGACCATCGAGCTTTCCATGGCTGTGGAGAAAAGAATCGAACAGACGGACAGAGACAGAGACAGAGACGACAGAGGCGACAGAGGCGACACAGAGAAAGAGGCCATCGCCATCGCCATCGCCACTGGTTGTGGAAGCATCGCTACCACCATCGCTACCATCGTGACCATCACCATCATCACCATCGCCACCATCGCCACCATCGCCACCATCGCCACCATCGCCATCGCCACCATGACCATCGCCACCATCCATCATCATCGCCACCATCGCCATCTTCATCATCGCCGCCATCGCCACCATCCATCATCATCACCGTCGCCACCATCCATCATCATCACCATCGCCACCATCCACCGTCATCACCATCGCCACCATCGCCACCATCCACCATCATCACCATCGCCACCATCGCCACCATCCACCATCATCATCATCGCCACCGTCATCATCATCATCACCATCACCATCACCACCGTCATCACCATCACCACCATTGTCATCACCATCATCACCATCACAACTGTCACCATCATCACCATCACCACTATCATCACCATCATCACCACCTCTACGATCATCACCATCACCATGAACATCGCACCATCGCTGTCATCACCATCCCCCACCATCACCACCTCTGCCCAGCATCATCATAATCACCATCATCACCATCGCCACCATCGCCGTCATCAGCATCCCCCAGCATCACCAGCTTTGCCCACCATCATCATCATCACCACCATCACCATCATCATCATCATCGCCACCATCGCTGTCATCAACATCCCCAGCTCCCCCACCATCGCCATCATCACCACCTTTGCCATCATCATCATTATCATCATCATCACCATCACCACATCACCATCGCCACCATCGCCGGCATCCCCAGCATCGCCATCCATCCCCATCATCAGCGGCATCAGCAGCGCCGTGAAGGGTTTCGCAGGAATCTGGAATCTGCAAGGCTGCGGGGTTTTCTCCTCCATTCCGGCTGATTCTCGATCCGTTTGCTTGAACGCGAAGCAACGATCTGTGGTTCGTCATCATCGAGCTCGGCCCCGGCGAACGTTGCGCAGATCGAGTTGATCGACGAGATCGGTTCTCCGAATTATTGTTCTTCCTTGATCCGACGAGTTCTCGAAGTCTTGCTTGCCACGCTCGAGCCATGATTCGAACTGCCTCCTCGATCTGGCAAAAGTTCGGAATCTTGTCGGGCGCGAGCTAGAACAAGTTTGCCAAGAGCAGCAGATGCACCAGAATTTGATCGGGGGGTCCATCTGTTTCTTTACAGAAGACAAGGCGAGATTCAGAAAGGCCCCAAACTCTCTCGCATTGGATCCAGCAGCATGCGGTTGCAGAAAGGCCCCTGACTCCAGCTGCCTTCCATTTGCGTGATGATCGAACAGCCGATCGATCACATCTGCACGTCTTCATCTCGAAATGGCTACTGCATCCACCTGCCTACATATATATGCACCTGCATTCAGGTAAAACTGCTGATAGATATGGCTAGCTACGCCCGATCACATCAGATGGAAAACGCGACGCATTGCAGACATCGGCATTACATCGCGATGTGAGAGTAGAGAGCCCATGCACCTTGCCTATATAATGAAAGGAAGGGCTTCTTCTGGCCATTCATTGCATGCATTATACACGGGTACATGTCGATCTGACAGATTGTATGACCTCCGAACGTCACAACCACGCCCAGGCAATCTGATGTTGCGCTCTGCTCGCGTATACGTAAGTAAGCCTTGGCACTCCCCAATCCCCCAATACCACAAGTTCGATGAATTTTCCAACTACTATCTGGAATAGTACTGGTCTTCCATCCCATCTCCACCGGGATGAGTAATTTTTTGCTCTAGGCTTTGCCTGTTGGGCAAATAGGTCAAAGCTAAGGAAGTAGGCTATATATTGGTCAACGATAGAAAAACAATAAGACAAAAATAGCGGCTCCTGTAAAGACAGGTTAAAAGTGGCCTCTACCACTATGTAGATTTATAAGAGAGAGGAGCTTCAGCTCCACAATCTTTCCGTCTATCTTTGCCTCAGTCACTCTCTCATAGAAAAAATAAAACTTGCAACCGTCATCGTACTCTCATAAATGAGTGGATACACAAACATTATTATATGCTTTGTTTCATGAGTCATATTAGCCTAAGCATCCGATAATATGTCTTTTTCGCTTTGTCTTGTATGTTTATATTGAAGTAAAATGATAATACAAAACAGCCTTATTATCATAAGTTATAATGACTTCCACAGTAGCAATATGACAAGGACAACCATTCAAATTGCTATAATATTAAATAATATAAACCACAATTTTCTTGGGAGAAAGTTCCCATAGAATATCGTTGTGAAAACTACAAAATCCAAGATACTCGAAAAAATACAAGTAATAAAACACTCTTCAAGCTCCTATTGTATTACATATCTAAGTACCTAAGACAATAAAATTTAACCTCATACGATCTGTTGGTAATTTTATGCTACGATCATTGAAAATCTATCGAGAAAAGGTGACAAAATGTTTCCAGTTAATGATGACCACGATTGTGATATAACTATTTATATACAATGATTCAAGACTTTTCCATGTCCATTCATGTCAAGGCCTTTCAAAATGTTTGTTAATATCTATTTCCCTTTCTACTTAGGATTCATAGAGCACCAATTCTATCTTAAGACGGTGGGTAAGTGATATCGATCCTCCAACTTATTGCCCAAGCTCTCGTTTACATGACTTTAATTGGAAATGGTTGGATCAATAATAAAATAAGAGATAAAAGGTCTCACTTTGCTTTCTTGCTTGCTTGCTTGTAAAGATGTCAAACTGAATAGGTATTATGGATTGGATCTTTTAAAGCGAATAGAGATTAGAGATTAGATGTTTCGGGCATGTCAAGTGTTGAGCAAGGATACTATGATATTGATTCATTCAAGAACTGCATCTTCCCTAACCCGTGGACTGTTGACTTGAGGGGCTAAAACATCCGTACCCCTCTTGTTTGAGTGAGTACCGGATCAAAATGCATTTCTTCACCTCAACTGTCAACATTCAACAACGATGCTCAACATCCTTCGGCGGTAATGCAACGTCTGCTTTGTGTCCTTATATAGAAAGTTCAACATATTCGCCAATGTAACATAACAAATTATTTGACACATCACCTTTAAAGGCATGTGGTTGGGAAATCAGTCACTAACCTACGATGTTTATGTTTTGAATGTTGACGTTTTCCAATTATCAGAAGCACGATTTCTACGAAGACGACATCATTCTACTTTAGAGGGTTTTATTATTATTAAAATATCTTGAATGATGTAATTGTCCTATTCAATTTCGTCATTATATTGACAATGATTTTCGTAATTAATGCTCTAATTGTTCTTTAAGACTTGGACCTCCTTATATTTTCTTTTTTCAACCAACTCACGGTATACATAATTAGGTGCAAAACGAATGTTCTTGTGCGCTTCATCTCATGTGTCATATTGGCCTAAGAAGACAGTTAATATATTGATCTATCATGCTTTCTTTTTATAAAAGTACACACTACCACATATTTTCAACCTTCTCTCCATACATATTCATGTATGCAGGCATATTTTGAAAACTTTGTATGGAAATTATGATAATTTATAGTAGAGATCATGATTATAATCAAGATATTCCTAAATCCAAATAAAGAGAGCTTTACAAAATTCTTAGAGAACACGAGGATCAAGGGAGCGGCATAGTCTTCTTGATTTCCTTATTTCCTACTATCACTTCTTGTCCTAAGAACAAACTTTTATGAGTTCCAGCAAGTAACATTCTGATGCTTTCGACCGACTAGCAATCAAATGCTACAGAAGAGGTGAACAATTAGAAATACAATTTGCAATGTTCAACTGTACTTTAACATAAAAATCACTCTCGATCTTTAAAGATGGGTTCTCGTCATTTTGAGTCAAGCTGTGATGACTCCTCTGGTTTGCAGGTTTGCTAAACCGATATGAGATTGGAGTCTCTGTAAGATCTCCTAGATTGATTTGTATCTCCCTAGTCATACATTTATCATTCGAGTTGGGTTTGGATGTTTCAAGCAATTCAGTTGTTAAATGAGTTTACCATGATACCGATACATCGAAGATTTACATCCAGCCTAACCCATGCCCACTTAATACAATGCACATATGTAATGTTACTAAAGATTTTTGAGGTGTGAGATGTTTGGTTCCTTTGGAAGTATTTCTCATGAGAGGCTAGAACATGAACTCCCTCGAGTATGGACCTATTCATCTAGTAAACTGATGTGCAAATACCTCTCCCTCTCGCTTCCAAATGCACATGATGCAAATCAAATATTCATAATGTGATTCGATACTCCGTGATTTCATTCATCTTCAAAGAGTTTTTTAGCGTTTCGGATCACGAGTATTGTAAGCGATTTTCAGACCAGAGTTTATTTCAAAATTTCCGGGGAACAGGTATTATAGAATTTTTGGAATCTCGTGTAGTTTTCCATTGTCGAGTTAACTCCCACAAAATGATAGTGCAACCAAGTATTAATAGAAATCTAATTTGACAGCAATATCTTCGCTATTTAATCCAGCTACTGAAACAGAAGTAAGAGGAAGCTAATTTTCTCTCTAATTTCTCCTTGAAAAAAGAAGAAAAAAAGGAAAGCTAAGGTGATCATTTTCTTCAAATTGACTAAAACTGTATGTATATATATATGTGAGTATGTGTAGAGTACAAAACCCTAAACCACAGAGGAAATATACATAAAAGCAGCAGAAAAGCAGGAAAAAGAATGAGACTAAAAATAGAACATGAAGAGTAAAATGATATTGTTCTTGAACTAAATAATTCATGAGATAATTATGATCCCACCCTGGTCTATCTGATGACTCTTTGGGGCCAAGAAGTTTTTTCATTACAATGCACATAATCAACATCTTGTTGTGTCTCGGTTCCAAGATTCAACATGGTATTTGGATTGATTAACTATGACTGTAATCAAAGAAATTTGTAGTGAAAGATCATTTTGCAAATTTTCTACCTACAACACCTTTGCTAACATGATTTTAAATTAGTTCCAACTAGCTCAATTTCAACATCACCATCAGCACACCCCGAGCAATCATTTTTCTTTTTCCTTTGATGCCATAAGGAGTATGAGAACAAGGAGAAAACCCCTTGTAAGATGAATTGAAGGCAACTGTCACTTCTTAGTAAAAGAAATGGGGGGTATCAAGGCCTATCTATGTCTTTGACCTTGTACCACAGAAGCATGCTCAGCAACCTGATTGCAAAAAACAATCAAGAACTTAGTGAAGAAATGGGGGGTATCAATGCCTATCTATGTCTTTGACCTTGTATCAGAGAAGCATGCTCAGCAATCTGACTGCAAAAAACAAGAAAAACAATCAAGATGATATTCATGCCTCATTGCAACATTCTTTCTTCCTCTTGGAACACATTCGATTGTACATAGAAATCTTCTTCTTCTGTGCCCAAGAAGTGTTTATCCCGAGCCGCCACAGCGGAAGCATATTTCTCTGCTCTTTTAAGAAGAATGAGCACTCTGATTTCCTTTGTTATTTGCCTCTTGCTCCTGCAACATGAAATAAGTAAAGTAAATGTTAATACAACACCAATAATTCCGTTGTTGAACATCAACAGAAATGCAAACCAAGGAATAACCTTCATAGCAACCATCACACCACTGACACTGCACAATTGATCTCAATTAAAAAGCAGAGCTCTGCTCGTGATACAACCTAGGGGCCTGAAATATATATTCAACCATTGCTTTATCAGATGAAGATTTAAATAGTTAGTCTAGAATCCGAATGGAGGCTTAATTATTCCACCTTTCCCTTTCAACTATTACAGTATATGGTTGCACTATGCATCAGATGTGTTTAGAAACACTCTTCCATCCATTCCTTTCAACTATTCTCAAAATAAAGCAGCTTTAAAGTATATGTGTTCTATCTAGCCACTAGTTTGACTGGCATTATTTCCCTGATTCATACAAGTATTAGAGAAAAAACTTCAATTATTGGAGGAATCATGCCGCTGATTAAATAGACTATGTTATGATAAAAATTTCTCAGGAAGAAACTAATTTATCTCATAAGAAATTTAGGGGCGAATCGTTTTTCTAGCATATCAGTAACCTTATTAAACCGAATACATGGAAATAGTCAGAATGCATTACATATGTGGAATGTTCTCAAAACGTCCATTGTCAAATGTTAGATACATGTTAACTACTTCTGAATTTTCTGATAGCTATTTTATAAAGAGAATATGAATATTATACCTATGTGTGTAATATTTCATCGTCTAGGCACTGATATATCTTATAATAAAATGAACACCGCACCTTCCTTGGAATGAAATGATCATGAACTTATCGCCATGAAATAACCACGAGCTTCATGCTTCACACTGTTGGATTCAGGTAATAAAGGTTTTGGTTCTCCTGCTGTATCTGGTTGCACGTCATTCAAAACCTGATCATGGGAAGTTCCTTTTGAGATTGCATTTTCCACAATGTATGCATAGTTGCTGCTTTCTGGGGCTCCATTTTCTGACATGTTGGTGGCGTTGTATCTTTTTTGACAATCTCATCATCTAAATCCAGCTTTATAATGTCATTCTGCTCTTCAGCAATCTTTGGATATCTTTCTTCTCTATTGATCTGATCATTCTATGATTCGTTGACAGTCTTCAATAAGAGTTTGACATCCTCTTATGTCCACACCTTCCATTTTTTATGAAGAAGCTTGGTTCCCACATTCCTGCCAACCTTAGACAAGCCAACTCTACAAACTTGGCTTTTCCTAGAGCTCATTCAAGCTACAAATAGGTTCTTGCAGCAAAACTCTTCAATCTCTAGAAAGACTTTGTTCGATCTCATTAAAGAATGTGTACAAAAGAAAGATTCTGTATCGAGGAATGAAGTGAAGTCCTCGACTGTAAAGAATGGTCTTGAATTTGATGCATTTCTTGGCAGCCATTTGATTCGTATGTTGTCTTCGATCAGAAACTTGAGTGAAACTGATTTCATCCTCAACATCAACCCCCAGTGCGAAACCTCAACGCGAGGAACTCAAAATGCACAGGCTTCAACTCAAGGAATCCATAACTCTATCAGAACAAATCCTTACAAGAACATAAACCATCTTTTATATGATGGACGCAAGCATTGTCCATCAGCATTATCTCGCGCTTTTCGAATTTGGAAATAAACTTTATGGCAGTGTGGCAATCGCGACATATCTTCAGATTCTTGGCGATGCGCATAGTCGTGCCAGCATGAGTCACCATGAGCCCAAACACTGTAGCAAGCAGTTCACAATGAACACCAATTCTGTCTTCTTTATCTTCATCGATTGATCTCAATTTCCATATAGGTGGCAGATGCAAGAAGAGTTTTTGCTCGTCCATTTTCTTGCCTATTTCTTTCAGCCTTGCATAAATACGACAGCTTTCAGCATGCCTTTGATCTCCGTCAATGAAGTCATGCACCACAGTTCCGACTGGAATGATAGCCTTTGCTGGACTTCTCCGTGCACATGCACTATTTTTCATCTCTTGAATCTGGCGCACTTCCTTCCACATATTTGCCTCGGCATAGATGTCCAACATGAGTGCATAGAGGGAAGCATCCCCTGAATCAATTGCAATAAGATGATCAAAACACCTTCTTCCAAGCTGCACATTGCGATAGACCTTAGAGTGGCTCAGCAATGACTTCCAAGACAGAAACTTGTTTTTGTATGGCATTGTGAGAAGCAAATACTCTGCTTCATCCACCCTACCAGCTCGACCCAGAAGATCAATCATACAGTTATAGTGCTCAGTCGCAGGCTTGATACCATACCCAGCCCTCATCGAGTAAAAATAATCATACGCTTTATCGATGAGACCCTTATGGCCACATGCAGATAGAAGGGAAAGAAATGTTATGTGGTTTGGTTTTATACCGATTTTCTGCATCTCTTCAAAGCACTCAAGCACAACATCATATTCATTATGCAAGGCATATCCAGCAAGCATCGCACTCCATGTAATCACACCCCGATTGGGCATACCCTCGAAGACATTACACGCATCAGCCAGGCTTCCACATTTTGAATACATGTCAATAAGTGCGTTCCCGATGGATAACTCGTCCACATATCCACATCTTGTTATTTGGTCATGAAGCAACTTTCCCCAATCCAAGGCCACAATGATAGCACAAGATTTGATCACATTAAGGAACATAACTCTATCCGGCTTGAAACCTAGCTGCTCAAAACGATGAAAAAGTTGAAAAGCCTCTTTCCCATGCTCATGTTGAGCATATGAAGAAATCATCGAGTTCAAAGCCACTTCACTTCTTTGTGGAAATGTTTCAAAGACCTTGGACGCATCATCTAAGGTCCCACATTTTGCGTACATATCAATAAGTGCACTTACAATATAGGCATCCAACCCAAAGCCATTCTCAATAATGAGGGCATGGATTAAATTTCCTTGATAAAGAGCAGATACCGTTCCACAAGCTTTTAGAATGCTAGGATATGTTACCTTGTTGGGCTTCAACCCTTCCCCTTGCATCCATTCAAATGTTGTTAACGCTAGTTCACCGTGTCCATGGAGCGCATAGCCAGATATCATAGTACTCCATGTTACGACATCGGGATTTGTTAACTTTTCAAAAACATTATTGGCATCTTCCACATTCCCGCAGGCCATGTACATGTGAATGAGTACATTACCCACATGGACATTATCTGTCAAGCCATGTTCTGTGACACAGTGATGAACTAATTCGCCTAGACTTACATCATGCGTAGCAGCACATGCTTTGACGACAGTAGAGAAAGTTATATCATCGGGATACAAGCCAGACATGAGCATTTGCTGCAAAACTTGAACAGCTTCCCGATCACATGCATGTTTTGCATAACCTGTGATTAGAGCATTCCATGACACCGCATCCGGCTGAATCATACTACAAAACACCCTATGTGCATCCTTGAGGCATCCACACTTGGAATACATATCCATACTTGAATTGCAGATGAAAACATCTGATTCTAGTCCATCCTCAATAATGCAAGAAAACAACAAGTTCCCATGAGCAAGGGCCGTCATATTGGTGCACGCTTTGAGAACTGCCACATAGACATATTCATTTGCTTTTGTATCTGACTTCACTAAGCTAGTGTATAGATCAATGGCTCGCTCACTTTGTCCGAGATTGCCATGAGCTGATATGATTGCATTCCATGTGTACACGGTTGGGCTCGACAACTTGTTGAAGACTAAATCAGCTTCACTCAAGCTTCCAAATGAAGAAAACATACGAATCAAGTGACTGCCAAGAAACGCATCAGATTCGAGACCCTTCTTTACAATCAAAGACTTCACTTCGTTGCCTAACACCCAATCCTTCCTCTGTATACATTTTTCGATAAGATTGAACAAAGTCCTTCTAGATATTGAAGAGCCTTGCTGAAGCAACATGTTTGCAACTTGCAAGGCCTCCGGAAGGTGGGCCTATTTGCAAAGTTGACTTGGGTTGAGGTTCGCATGAGCGAGGAAACCAAGCTACTTCTGAGCAAAAATGAAAGGCTTTATCATAAGAGGATTTTAATTTCCTATTAAGGACTGCCAACGAATCACAAAATGATAAGATTGAGAGACAGAGACAGAGAGAGAGAGAGAGAGAGACTAAAGGGATGGGGAAGAGCAAAGCTTCAACCAAGATTCTGAGCAAGAGGTTCCATAACTCGAAACATATTTCTATGGATTTGATCAAAACAAGAAGAAGAAGAAGAAGACTGAATGAATGAAAGAATGAAAGAAGAACCTGTGGAGGCTCACGGTTCATACATTACACTATGGTTGTTACACCAAACTACAAAACCATGTTCTTCTCCAAAAACATGGAAAAGATACATTTGGGCCAAGGCATGGGGCTTGCAGGGCAACTCCAATTGATAGGTATGGCAATTGGGGATAAGTTAGGTCAAGGTAAAGAAGACAAAGCTAATAATGAGTGTTACACACATTCCTCTCACAATCCCACCGTGCACTCTCAATTGCGACGTTCATGAGTAAATTCTTGAGTGTCAGGAATCATTACTTATGTCCAAATGTATCATGTAAAATATATTGTTTTAGGTCTCATATGTTATATTACCTTTGGAGACGATAATCAACTCTTTCTGTCTCTCTCCTCCCCCTAGCATTGTCACATTATTTGAACACACTCCATCCAATTAACATAAGGAGATGTCTAAATATCTCACGAAAATTCTCGAGATAACCAAATTACGTGACAACTGCGATGTGAAAGACCAAAGACCTAACATGAGGGATGAGATTACCAACATTATCACATATATCCTCGAAGAAATCTGGCTGAATGGCTCAAAGGAAAAGCTTGCTGTGACCCAAAGCTTAGGCATACCTTGCAACGGATGACGATTGGATGGGGCGAAATACTGCAGGGAAAGGAGTGAGAAAAACTGAAGAACGGTCTGATTAAGGAACACTGCAGGCAGGGAAATGAGCCGGAGAAAATCCATCTAGCAGTATCACATATATTCTCGAAGGAATCTGGCTGGATTGTGAGCCCATATTTGGAGAAGCTAAACTGCCTTAAAGCTGCGATCCAAATTTTAGACGAAGCTTACATTGGATCACCATTGGATGGGTGAATGCTGCAAGGAAAAGGAGCCAGAAGAAAATCTCCTGAAACCAGTTCAGTGGACGAACACTGCAGGGGAAAAGAGCCAAAGAGGACACCAAAACGGTAGAATACTGCGCCGCGAGAATATAGCGGATGTAGAGGATGAGACAGAAAGTGCAGGGAGCACAGATAGATCTGTGTCGAGGGGGCGGAGAAATCGATAGAAGAGGAAACGGACCATGATCGACAGCATCGAAGCGCCAAAAAGGAGGCAGATACGGAGGCAAACAAGATGTAACGCCGGGAACAATGCAGCCAAAGAGAGTCGGACAGGACAGAAAGACAGAGAGAGAAAGACAGAGAGAGAGAGAGAGAGAGAGAGAGACCTGGGGGATGCTTGTGTTCTGCAGGGCGATGGCGATGGCGATGGCGATGGCGATGGCGATGGCGATGGCGATGGCGACGAGACAGGAACGAAGGAAACCGATTTCTGTGACCTTGGTCCTGTTTATATAGGCAGGAAAATCAGGCTCGGGGATCCGAAGCAGCCAGGTTCGGGGTTCCGAAGCTAACGCTTCCTCAATAAAGACTTTCAGGCTCGGATCCGAAGCAGTCAGGTTCGGGTTTCCGAAGCTAAAGCTGCCACAATAACGACTTTCAGGCTCGGATCCGAAGCAGCCAGGTTCGGTTTTCCGAAGCTAAAGCTTCCTCAATAACGGGCTTTCAGGCTCGGGATCCGAAGCGGTCGGGACCCTAAACCCTAAACCCTAAACCCTAAACCCTAAACCCTAAACCCTAAACCCT
>JBBBWG010022546.1:0-12093 GCA_037176905.1 Azolla pinnata
GGCGGCAGCGCTGCCCCGACCATCCTCAGCCAAGGCAACCGCTTCCGCGCGTCGAGCTCCTCAGCCAAGGAGGTGAAATTTTTTCTATATCTATCTATCTATCTATCTATATGTCGATCGACATAGTGCATGGCTCATCTGGTGGAATCTCTACATTGCACCGAATTATCTCTTGATTTTGCAATGGCTATGGCTCCGAATCTCGACATCGTAACTTTAAACATTTCATGCTGTCTGGCTGTCGATCTTGTCGATGCATGCAGGTGACGAGCCGCATCGACACGAGCACCTCGGTGTGGCAGAAGTGGAGGTGGAGGTCCATCAACGACACGTTCGTCAATGGCGCCTACTTTGTGCAGTCGGGATCCGACTCTCAAGACGACGCTGCCACCCTGCAAGGCAACGGCAAATTCGCAGCTTACATGACGGAATCGGCCGGCGCCCTCTCGTGCTCCACCACATCTGCTTGCTAATCGTTCGGACGATTCGAACCTTCCTTTGATCCTCGCCCATTGATTCTAATGATGATTCATCTCCTTCGATTGTATAGCTGGATTTGTTGTATGTGATGTAATTATTGTATTGATTGATACCCACCATTTCATTCATTCATACACAGTACATGTCGCTCGAGATCCGAGTGCCCCAACCAATAATAATCGGATCCATGTATGTACATACTTCATTATTGGGCTCAGCAACTAAGATTACCATTGTCATTCTAAAACAGAAATATAATAAAATTTGTGTGCCCATGTGTTTTTATAAATATGTATCCAAAGGCTAAACATAATCGATGCATTTCTTTTACGATATTGAGGTATTTGATTGGATATGCCTACATTAACATGGCCAATGACGTATTATCAATTGGGACAATGTGTTAGCTAGTTTTAGTGATAGACAAACGAGCAGTCAAAGATTTGCAGCTTTCAGAAAGGGTTCATGTCTCCCCTCATTATTTAGTCGGTAGTCTAACCAATCAATCAAACGAACAATCGCATGATGTGAACGATAATACATATGTATTGGATGAGTCTTTATTATGTTCATGAACGTTTTAAAGCTTTCTAGAACTTTTGCATGATGTCCCAATCAAGGTAAACAACACCAGTTAAGGAATCCTATGCTCGATTTCGTTTATCTTTTGTTTCGTACTTTATCTCTCGGTATCTGATCTAGCTTTGTTTTGTTATTCTATGCTCTATCCATCTGTGACATCATTTGGCTCTTTATAGACCTCTGAATGGCCGGTCAATTAGAGGTAACAAATCGCTTCTCGAATTCACACGATGCACCACAATCATCGAGTCCAGATTAGAAGTTACCATATCCCCTGTGCATCTAGGCCACAACGGGTAGTGACATGGAGGAGAGGGATCCATGTTCTGTTTTTGCACCGGTTTTGCCGATTCTGTTTGTTTTGTCACAGTAAGAAGATTCACCGTCACTCGACGAACTCGATGAATCGCTCTCATGGGAGCATTCAGGTAAGGCTTGCGCCCTTCGCCATCGGCCAATCGCGGATTCCCTTCAATAGCTAATTACAATCGCAAACAGAGAGACAAACTCTAATAATCATCATCATCATAATCATCATCATCATCATCATCAGAAGAAGAAAAACAAAGAGCACAAATAGGAGCCTAAATTTGTAACTTTGTTTTAAAAAGTCTTCTCCTCCTTCTTCTTCTTCTTCTTTCTTCTTCTTCTCCTTCTTCATTCGGTCCCAGGTTCGAAACCAGAGATGGCCTCCGAGATCGAGGTCGTCTCCGACCATCACAGCTCTGCGCAACCCCTCCTTCCCATCCCCGCTTCCCAGCACCAGCACCAGGACGAAGGGAAAGAGAAAGAACCCGAAGCAGGCGGCGGCGGAGTAGGAGGAGGGCCAAGGGCTGTTTGCCAAGATGTCTATACGGCTGCAGCATACGGAGATCTCGAGAAGCTCCATTGTCTCGTGGAGCAGGATCACTGCTCTGTTTCGATTCCCGATAATGGTGGTTTCTTCGCCTTGCAATGGAGCTCTCTCAATAACCGAATTGCTTGCGCTCAGTATATCATCGAGGTACAATGCTTTCCATCGATTTCTTTCATCTTCCCTTCTCGTCTTTTACCTGTACGTGTTATATGTCTGCCTCTGTGAATAGCTGCAAATATAGCATAATCTGCACACATACAAACATAGGTGCACACACACACATAGCTTGTATGTTACAATCGAAACTGTATGTATATCTGTTTCTAATTTCATGAAAACACTCATTTGACTGAAACTGTGTGTATGCGTGCATGCAGCACTGTTGATATGCATCGGTTTTGAATATAGCAATCTATCCAACATCCCAAACCAAATAGCATTCTTGCTAACATTTATCTTTCTCTTGTTGCATTTGGAATTTATTTTGTAGCTATGCATTTACAGGGTTTTCATTTCTTGGATTTCATATGTGACCATAAATTATATAACTCTGATTTCATGGAAGTTTTCGTGCATCTGTGTCTCTATCCTGGATTTTGTGGGAATTTCATGTGTGTTTATATCTATGTAGCTATATTCAAACTCTGTCATCGAGGATGATGATATATCATAAAGAGGGGGATGGTATGGTAGCGTTGCTTGTGGGCCTGAGGCGAGCAGCTCGGTTCCAAACTGATAAAAAATATTTGAGCTTAAGCCCGAGCTGCCTGAGCCAAGCAGTGCAGATAAAAAAATATTTGAACCTGAGTTTGAGCTGCTCAAAGCTGAGCCTTTCAGACTCCCTGTCCTGAGTAAATCAACCTTGCGTTGATCTAAGCTGCTCGGTGCTCCTTACGATTAAAGTAAAGTACAATATCAGCTTGTGCTTGAGTTTGGAGCCCAGTCAAGCCAAGCTGAGTTGATTGTAAGCCACTTAGAGCCATGGTTTTGTCAATTAATAGGGGTGGACACATAACATCGATGTTGTGGGAAAGGGGGTTGACATGCATACTATGCTATGCAACATAGAAGGTGTGTTGTATGGTCCGGTGAAAAAACCTTAACACACCCACACCATGCCTATAATCATCATTCCCATCTACTACCAAGAAAGAGCTGTCTTTATGTGACCACAATCTGCATATCTAACAACTCTCATTTTCTACCAATTTGCTTTTTCCACTTTTTCAACTCCTTCCTTTTTAGTCCCTATTTCTTGTTTTGCCACTTCATACTTCTGTTATTTACGTAACTCATCTTATTTCAGTATGTTTGATCGTTTCCATACGTCTATGGAATAATATATTCAATCTCATGGAAATTCTATGCCCATTTTTTGATTAAAAAAGCCTCTTTCCTATGCGGAAATAAATTTGTTGAAATAAATTAATCTTATATAGTTGTACTTATAGTCATTTTATATCACGTGGAAGGTAAATTTCTTTCATTCTTTATCTTAAGAATGATGAATTTCTGTTAAATATCATAGTTGTGTTAAAGCTTACTGTTTGTATGATGATCACATCAGCATGGAGCAAATGTGAATGTGCGTGATCATACTGGTCAGACAGCTCTACATTGGGCAGCTGTAAGGGGATCAATCCAGGTCGCAGAGCTGCTTCTACAGAATGGAGCTCAACTTGAAAGCGCGGATCTCCGTGGATATCAGGTACAGAAAATCTTGAGATGATTCGTTTAACTAGTCTTCTGAATCTACATATACACAAATTTGTAGAAATTTTAATTCAAAATTTTATGTTTTTCTGCTGGATTTCAGTAATTTTGAGTTATAATTTAAGTCATCCTTGCTTTTTTGAGAATATGGATTTAGAAGATTCTCAATCCACAGTTTAGTAAGGCCAGTGTGCATCGATTCATTTCAATACTCTAAAGATCTGTTTTCAAAAGATTCACGTCATGTTGATTCCATCCTATATTTTATGGTATCATCTAATACTGGATATAGTTTTGATAAAGAATCCTGATAATCAATGATTCTGGAGACATGCTATAGAGGTCTACTACGAGTTTCAGCCGGCATTACTTTTGTTTTGAAATATTCTGTCATGGTGTCAGCATATGGAGAATGCCCATATGCTGAAATTTTCTATTTATTTTCTAGGTAACACATGTTGCAGCTCAATATGGACAAACAGCTTTATTGTATCACATAGCTATAAAATGGGGTGCTGACATTGATGTGCTTGACAATGATGGTAGAAGCCCGCTTCATTGGTAACCTTTCTTCACAATCGTAACACTGACCTTTTATCAGCTTCTAATTGATCCATGTTCCCTTACAATGGAAGCTACTATGTGTGGAAAATCATCACAGGGCAGCATACAATGGTTTTTCAGATTGTGTGAAATTGCTTCTTTACATGGACGCAGACCGAAGTCGGCAGGATAAAGAAGGTAAGCTTTGAAACCCCACTTGCAATCACTTATTTTTATTGCAATTAGGGTAAAAATCCTACTCTCAACATTGCTAAAGAAAAAGGAGGTAATATCCTATTTTGAGCATTGCGAATGATGCTCTGTAGCATTGTAAAGAGCAGGTTGCAGTCCTCTGCACTGGGCGGCTATTAAAGGAAATCTAGAAGTATGCACTGTTCTAGTGCAAGCAGGCACAAAAGAAGATCTTCTGGCTACTGAAAATACTGGGTCTACGCCATCTAGACTCGCCACTGAAAAAGGCCATCGGCATGTAGCCCTTTTTCTTGTGAGTGATAATAAGTTTGGAATGCATTTGAAGTAGCATTATTGTGTATCTTGACAAATTTTTACTTTGTGTAGTCAAACGCAATAGAGGTTTTCCGTAAGAGGGAAGGGGCTGAGGGTAGAATGAAGATGGTAACAAAGTTAGGACTTGTGCCAATATTGTGGATCTTAATCATTGGACTACTTCTAACCTATGTCAATTCTGTCATTATATGTAAGTGCAAGCTTCAAATTTTCGATCTGGCTTAAGTTTCAAGGGATGATTGAGAATGGTGCTCATACTTTTATTGATGTCGCTGTTTCTGTGCAGCACCAACATTCTTAAGAATATCATTTGTTATTGGCCTTTGGGCATGGATGGGAGTTTTCATTGCAACAAGTGGGTTATTTCTGCTACATAGATGCAGCAGGTAAAATTCAGATCACATTCTGAAAATAAACAATGCAAATTGCTATCTTTTAACATAGTAAAGAGAGTATTCTTCATCAATCAACATCTAAATCAACAACAAGAGTTTATGATGAAGCATGCTTGATGTCATAAGAGCAGAGAGGGCAACCTTCAAAATAGTTAATAGTGTATCTTTTCAGAAAATTTAAAAACATTATCTTAAATTTCTGGATATTTATGTTTATTCTGCGACTGTGATGATTAATCGTTATGTTTCTAAGCTACTGAAGTAATACTATCTTCAAGATTTTTTCTGATGGCAAATTTATGCCTATGTAGGAAGGATCCTGGTTATATTAAAACATCTAATTTTCGATCTCAAGACGAGAAAGAAGATGTAAGTGTTTATTGCTTATTGCTATATTTGTCGTTGAATTGAATAGAAATAATGAGTGTGTAATGACAATGATAACGATATTGCTGTATCACGCTCTTCATTTCCGTATTGGGTCAGTAATTCTAATGAATGTGCATATCCATCTTGGTTTACAAGATAAATGAACTGGTGCTAAATATGGTCTTAGCAATGATTTGTGGATGAAAGAGTACACTTTTTTGTGTATGCATTATTTTATTGTGAGCATTGGGGAAATGAAGAGTACACTTTTTGTTGCAGAAACCACTATTAAACAGTGAATTCAGCAATGCAGCTCTCTGGGCGGGTCATTGGTCACAACTATGCGTAACTTGCAAGGTGATCATTGTGCTGATTTTGAAATAAACGATATGCATTTGTATAGCTAGCATTCAACCTCATTTATATCGGATGTACAGGTAGTAAGACCGCCACGTTCCAAACACTGCTCTTCATGCAACAGATGCGTGGAACAATTTGATCATCATTGCCCGTGGATTTCCAACTGTGTTGGCAAGGTAGTTCTTAATCCTCTACTATGACATTGTAACTCTATGAGTTTTATAACCACCCAAATTGCCCTTGTGGTTGGTGCAGAAAAACAAATGGGAATTCATGATGTTCCTTTTTCTAGAGACTGCAGCAATGCTCCTTACTGGAGTTATAACTATTCAAAGTAAATGGCAATATCAAGGAATATGGTATCTTATGTAAATGTTTATGGCAAGAGTACGATGGTAATGTTACTCATTGTCCTCGATATGTTGTTCCCACCGATACCCTGCAGGATTATGCACTGATCCAACTGCGCCTAGCTCAGCAGTGGAGTGGATTGCATTCATTGGAGCACGGCATTCTGGTGCTTTGACTTTTCTTATCGTTGATCTATTCCTATTCACAGGTGTTGCAGCCCTGACAGTGATGCAGGCAAATCAGGTACTTGCCTTTTTACTAGCCTTCAAGTTTTTCTCGTTTCTCGTTTTCATTCCACGTGTACCTGCGAGGCAGCTTGATGAGTGCATTCAGTGTTTGGTATGGTGTGAAAGGTCTGTTTGCACCTGTAATACAAGAGAAGTCGAGTAGTATAATAGAACCCCACCTCAAGTTCATAAACAATAGATGGAAGTTTTGTGAGGCATAAACAATGTTTTGAAGTGATCAAGTCCTTAGAAAGTAGCTCCTATTTAGTGGATTTATTCTTTTTGCAGGTTGCCCGAAACATTACCACTAACGAGCTCACAAATGCCATGAGGTATAGCTATTTGAAAGGTCCAGATGGGCGGTTCCACAACCCTTATGATCATGGGTGGCGCAGAAATTGTAGTGATTTCCTTATACAAGGATACAAGGAGGATGTGGAAGTTTCTCAACCGTTGCAACACAACGGTGGGCTGCAACTGGTTCAACTTGCAAGTTCGTCAAGTGTTCCTCCTTCAGGTTCAAACGGTAGTTCAAAGTGCCAACATCAGGCTCAGTCACAGCCACAGACACAGACACAGCTTCAGCTGCAGCCACAGCATCAGCATCAGCATCAACATTGGCATCAACATCAACATAGCCATGCTCATCAGCAAAATCAACATCGGCACCAGCATCCCCACCAACACTTATCATCGATCAGTCATAACAACAATGGAAATTCCTCCAAGTTTGTTCCCTTAGGCCTTGGCCTCGGATTGGATCATTAATGTGTATATTAATCTGCCAGTATCTTGTACATTAGATGAATACTTTCTGATGTAGTCAGAAGTATAAACAATACCGTGGCAAGCCTCCATTGATCAATGGCTCTACCATCATAATTTTTTTGTCCATACAAAACTGCCTTCGATTTATTGAAAGATACTTACCGCCATCTTTCTTCACTCTCTTCTCATAGTGGTGCTATACAAAGGTGGCGCATGTGTTGCAAAATGCACATCATTAGAGTCATGGCTTAATTTCTCTAGTTTTTGTTTTTGTGCTTCATTAATGTTTGGAAGATGTTTGCACCGCAAACCTCGACACTAATCCTTGATAAAACCCTAAACCCTAATCAACCCAAGCTGTAGCCCTTAACAAGATCCAAACACTTGGACTCTTATATTCTCTTTCATGTTGTCGACTGATCAAGCTCAACCAAACACTTGAACACTTGCTGTGGTTGGTCAACCGGTAGCAAGAGTCTGCAAATGACTCGCTAAGTGAGAGCATATCGCTTCAACCATGACACAATCTAATTAACCAAGATTTGCTCTAATTTGGGAGTCCGCTCCTAGTCAAGATCACGGGCAATTAAGAGCACTTGGAGCCTCTTTTCGGCGGTTATGTCGGAAGCCATTGTTGGGAAGCTCACTTTGAAGTGTGTCTAGGTAGTGATGAGGAGAAGGCGCTTGTCGTCGCGGTCACCGTCCGTGAGTGCTTGCATCGAAGCAACATGCACACAAAATCTGTATGTACGCTTTACAGCTCCGATCTATTACTACAACTACGAGTGCATAAGTGTTCACCAACTCACAACACCGCCGGACGCGTCGAGAGCAATGCCATGGTAAAAAAAACCCTGTAGAAGTGCTAAGTCAATAATGGAGTTCCAAAAGAGTCGAGGAAGAAGTTCCAGACCGAACGCGCGATGAATCGAGGGACGCAAGGTACGGACACTAAGAATTTTTCATTGCGATCGGAACAGTACGCAGAGATTCGGGACAAAGAGCAGAAAGAGAAAGGCCCGCGGTGAAGCGGTAGGAGGTACGTACGTGTATTTGGGCGGGCGCCCAAACCGCGGTCGAAGAACAAAAAAAAAAAGTGTACGCTCATACGAGCGAAGCATCGGTTCGATTTCGATCCGATTCGGAACCTACACATTATACGCCCGCCCAAAACACAAAAGAAGGCTGCTAGAACCGGGCGCCCGCCCGAAAGTCTTGTCCACACTCGGCCGCTCTCGGCTCGAAGATCGAACCCCTGGATCGCATACAGGAGACAGTGGGGCCGATGTTGTTTGCATTGCGGAACCCGGGCAGATGCTGTGTCTCGAATCGAATCTCAGGCTTTTTTTCGTCCGCGGCGGACGAGTGGGCGTGTGCCCAAAGGCTCTCTCGATCCGCATGCCCGAGGGCACCGAGATCTCAAAGATACCCACCCATCTCACATGGGAGGCGCCACCTAAAGCGCGCGAAATCATCGGGGTGGCCGCTGAAATGGCCGGCATCTATATCTTTTCTAACGTCCCGGACTCCGAAACGCAGCCGAAGCCCAGCGGGGGTGAGGAAAAAGCCGCCCGGACATCGGACCAGAGCGTCGGAATGGGAATCTGGCAGAATCCACCAATGACCCGGGGGGATGGAATCTACGGAATGCCGGGGCGAGCGGGAGCGGGGAGATCCGTTTCACACGGGGGGGATCGGAATCGGCGGAATCGTCGGGGCGGGAGCGGGGAGATTCGTTTCACACGGGGATGGAATCTACGGAGCGTCGGGCGGCGCGCGGGGACACGGACGAGTCGGCGGCGGCGGAGAGATCCCGGGACAAGAGGAGGCAGCGGGAAGAGGAGGAGGAGGACGACGAGGACAACGATGACGACGACGGCGGCGGCGGCGGAGGGTGGGCCGCGCGCCGCGGCGGCCGGGCATCGGCAGCCGTGAGCATGTGGACGACATCGTCCATCGTGGGGCGCTGCATCGGCAGCTCGGCCACGCAAAGGAGCGCGGTGCGGAGCACGAGCGCGATTTCGGCCTCGGCCGAAGAAGAATCGTCCGCGGCGATTCGCGCGTCTCGCAGCTCCGCCACGAGGCCTGCCGCCTCCGCCTTCTTCCTCACCCACCGCACGAGGCCGACGCCGGCGCCGGCGTCCCCGAACTCGGGCTCCGCCAGCGGCCGCTTCCCCGTGACGAGCTCCAGGAGCACCACCCCGAAGCTGTACACGTCGCTCTTCTCGTCCACCTTCAGCGTGTACACGTACTCTGCAATGCATGCATGCATGCATCCGTTGATGATCGATCGATCGAGCATTTAGGGTTTTTTTCTTTTTTTTTCTTAGGGATTACCGGGTTTTTTTTCTTTCTAGGATTAGGGTTGAGGGCCTTGTTAGGGATTAGGGTTTTAGGGTTTATAGAATGGTTTAGGAATTAGGGATCAGGGATTGCAGTTTTAGGGTTTATACAAGGGTTGAGGGATTAGGAATTTAGGGTTCATATAAGGGTTTAGGGATTTAGGGTTTATACAAGGGTTTAGGGATTTAGGGTTTATACAAGGGTTTAGGTATTTAGGGTTTATAGAAGGGTTTATACAAGGGTTTAGGGATTTAGGGTTTATAGAAGGGTTTATATTATGGATTAGGGATTTAGGGTTTATAGAAGGGTTTATACTATGGATTAGGGTTTTAGGGTTTATACAAGGGTTTAGGGATTAGGGCTTAGGGAAGTGTTTAAGGATTAGGGTTTTTTTTGGGGGTGGGGGGGATTAGGGTTGATGATTCTTATTATAATTATTATTACCTGGGGCGATGTAGCCGTAGGAGCCCGCGACCAAGGACATGGACTCGGGCTGGCGGGCGTCGAGGGCCCTCGCGAGCCCGAAATCGGCGACGTGGGCCTCGTAGTTGGCGTCGAGGAGGATGTTGCTGGACTTGACGTCGCGGTGGACGATGGTGGGCGAGCAGTCGTGGTGCAGGTAGCGGAGGCCTCGGGCGGCTTCGACGGCGATCCCGAAGCGCCGCCGCCAGCCCAAGGCCCCGGCTGCCGCCGCCGCCGCCGCCTTGTTCTTGGGGCCGTGAAGCAGCCCCGCGAGGCTCCCATTCGGCATGTGCTCGTACACGAGGAGCGGGCTCGAATCGCGGCTCGAGGAGCTGCACCAGCCGAGAAGCCGCACGATGTTCCTGTGCCTGATCTTGCCCAATGTCCGGATCTCGGCCGAGAAGCCGCTGTCCTCGTTGCCGCTTCCTCCTCCTCCTAATCTGGGCGCTAGCCTCTTCACCGCCACGTAGCCCCCCGACGGCGTCCGGCACCTGCCAACAATTCGTCGGTGGGCAATCAGAGTAGAGATCGATCGATCCATCTATGGCAGTCGGCGGCCGCTAGATAATTTGGATGAACTCTGATATCGAATCGTTACGATGGCGGCGGCCCGTTACGATTCCGAGGCCGAACCGGTTTAAGTAGAGGGATCGAGATCGGCGATCGAGCCGTATTCACTCGGGCGCTCTCGCGGCGGCTTGTAAATCGAATGTTACCTGTACACCGTCCCCGATCCTCCTTTGCCGATGATGTTGCCGTCGTCGGCGAGGCACGCGACGACGTCGCGCGCCGTGAAGTCGAGCTTCTCGTACGCCACCAGCTTCCACGGGCCGCTCCGCTCGCGCGGCGGCCGCAGCGTGCTCGGGGCGCATGTGCAGCACATGGGCGGATGCGATCGTTGTGCCGAGGCAGCTCGCTTGTTGTTATGTAGTAGGAGCGCGGCGAGTAGCACGGCAGCCATGGCGAGCGCGGAGATCGTGGCCACTGCCGCCCAATAGTAGCCCACGGCCGCCGGCTTCGTCCTCCCGATCGAAGGAGGAGCCTCCCTCGATGATGACAAAGATGAGGAGGAGGAAGAGGAGGAGGACGAGCTGCATTGGCTGCTGCCCGACGACGACGACGAGTGAAGCTGAGCCCCGCAGAGGCCCGGGTTGCCGACGAACGCGCTGGCGTCGAACGTCGCGAAGTGGCCGCCGCGGGGGATCGCGCCCGAGAGCTGGTTGTAGGAGAGGTCGAGCGAGGTGAGGGCGCGCAGGCGCAGGAGCGAGGCCGGGATGGCGCCCGAGAGGCGGTTGCGCGAGAGGTTGAGGTAGTCGAGCACGGGGAGCTGCGAGAGGGCGGCGCCGGGGATGGGGCCGCGGAGGCGGTTGCGGGCGAGGTCGAGGTAGGAGAGGGCGCGGCAGCGCGCGAGCGACGCGGGGACGGCGCCCGACAGCGCGTTGGAGCCGAGGTCGAGGCGGGAGAGGAGGGGGAGGGAGGCGATCTCGGGCGGGATGGGGCCGGAGAGGCGGTTGCCGTGGAGGAGGAGCGTCTGGAGCCGCGGGGCGCCCGAGAAGAGGCTGCCCGGGATGCGGCCCGAGAGCGCGTTCCCGGAGAGGTCGACGAGGCCGAGGCTCGGGTTGCGGGCGGCGGCGGGGGCGAAGCCGGGGATGGGGCCGGTGAGGCGATTCGAAGGGGCTTCGAGGATTTGCAAGGAAGGGAGGCGGGAGAGCAAGGCGGGGGGGAGGGGGCCCGAGAGGCGGTTGCGGCCGAGGCGGACGTAGGCGAGGGTGGGGCAGGAGGCGAAGAAGCGCGGGAGGGGGCCCGAGAGGCGGTTGCCGAAGAGCACGAGGCGCTGGAGGCGGGCGCCGGCGCACAGGCCCGGGGGGATGGGCCCGTGGAGGGAGTTGGAGGAGAGGTCGAGCGCGGCGAGGGCGGCGCCGCCCAGCCGCTGCGGGATGATCCCCGTGAGGTTGTTGTCCCAGAGCGCGAGGACGCGGAGCGCGGGGAGGCGCGCGAGGCCGCCCGGGATCCCGCCGCCCAGCCGGTTGCGGAAGAGGTTGAGGAGCTCGAGGCGGCGCAGGCGCGCGAGCTCGCGCGGGATCGCGCCCGACAGCCGGTTGGTGGATAGGTCGAG
>JBBBWG010022557.1:0-75427 GCA_037176905.1 Azolla pinnata
CCCAACACACACACACATTCTCAGCATTCTTAAACTTTATCAGCATTCCAATTTTTCAAAGTCAGGGTGGTATCGAAAAGGAATCCACACTATGCTGCTATGCTCTACATATGTCAAGCTTCAATAATTCAGTCTATCTATACAAATGTCTTCTTTTGCTCTGCTCAAAAAAGATAAGGGACTGCTTTTCAGATACCAATCCTGATTTGCCCCATTATCTCTTGAATTATAAATTCTAAAGTGGTCAGTCTCCTTCAAAAGAGAGAAATCATGGAGACTTTGTCAAGTCCTCAAAAAAGTTCCATCCACTTTTAAACGGGAAATCATATCGGAGGACGATTGTCTCACTCGGTCTATTAACAGGAAAATTTGGTGATGAGGCTAGGATAACTTGGGCCTACTATTTATATGCAGTTCTACTACCCTTTTATGAGCTGTAAAAATGCATGAAGAGATGTTTTCCATCAATCCCAATCTGGATGAGAAGATTTTGAGCTCCCATTATTTGTGTCTTGGATACAATCCAAGATGGTTTGACACAAAAAGCCGTGCAAGCTGAAAAAATATACCACTGCAATTCAACCATTGCATGTCTTTCCGTCTCGACATATGTTGCTTTTGAACCCCCACTTTCTTCTTCCGACTCCATGACAAAATTAAGGGAAACATGATACCCTAGGACATGGCTTTGTATTACTGATTGGAAATGAAGCACGCAAGACATTAAAAGAGTAAAGTTTTTATGCCCCTATAGCATAGATGAGGAGATGGCCTTTATCAAGAGAGACAAGCTCGAGAATGTGGTTCCAGGATATGGCATTAAGATATCTGCATATTATACGTGCTTTAAGGAAACACGTTCTGCGAAACATGCTACCTTCATTTTGCACGACAGATTTGGCCAACATCCATCATATCTCATAGAATATGAATCAAATAAATTAGCCAGCATTTTGAAATAGTAATGATGCTGTTCTTGCTGCCTACGCCTTGCCCTGGGAGGATTGGCAGTGATAGAAAGTCTGCAAAGGTTAAGATTTGATCAGGTTAGGCATAATCTTGGCATATAACATCTTCCGTTCCTTTCGTTTCGTTTTATTTTTCCCACGAAACACCACATACAACATCCCCCCAGATTTGACTCTGTGCAGAGGGCAAAGAGATGAGGAAGAGACGGTCTCCTTTCACATGTTGTCGCACATCTCCACGTTCATAGCTAACGACAAATGACTTAGAAAAGCCATCATCGTTGATTGCGCAAAGAATCAGCGAAACATCATTATGTATCATACATCAAATGTTGCTCTGTTCAAGAGTATTATGGTAGACAGGACAGACTAACATGGTCCGTCTTAGCTTGTTTCTGCCTATATGTCTCTTACTGATCTCCAGGTGAACACGAGCCTCAAGGGAGCTAGTTATTTCAACTGAAGATTCTTTCAAACAAGTGACAAATGAAACCCGGTAACGCCTGGAAGATATAGGTCAGTTCCAACAGTTTATTTTCAGATTTTCAAAGGGTTCGCCTTACAATGGTGACCTGCAAAGCTTGTAAATTGGCGTAATGCCATCACCAAAGCTTTTCTCAGATTTCAAAGGCTTTCCATAGATTCGTTATCACTGGAACAAGGTGAAGGAACTTTAAAGTCACTGATATGCAACGGAATCGGTTCCACTTGAAAATATGGATGCTCCAAAGCATCCACTGCACTTAGCCGAGATGCGGGGTCATAGCTGATAAATCTACTCAATAGATCATGTGCTTCCTCTGATCCATCTTTCATCAGCTTCCGCAAAGAAACACAATCTCTACCATCAATGGCAAACGAGATCTTTCCGTAGTCGGGAAGGTTCGAAACACCTGGCCAACACTCCTCGTTAGGGTTTCCTAACACCTTTACAATCCTACTAAGCTGATCAATATCTGAGCATCCTGGAAAGATGGGCTCTCCCAGCATCATTTCGGCAAAAATACAGCCCATTGCCCATATATCTACTCCTGTACCATAGCTGGTGGCACCGTATAGAAGCTCAGGAGCCCGGTACCATCGTGTCCCAACACAGCCTGTATATTCTGAGCCCACATCCTCCTTGTAGAACCCTGCATCACTTCCGAGAAAGTCGGTGCTCCTTTCTGACAGCCTTTCTACCATAGGGCATAAGCTATGGTTGTCATCACCATACGAAGCTTCATCAGGATCACCATATAAGCTCCAATCCCAGTATCTCTGCTCTGAAGTCGATTCTACCCAAGTATCAACGCCTTGAAACCTGAATGCACCCGCACCCGCTCCATCATCATAATACTGCATAGACGTAGAGACGCTTCTATCATATAGTCCTATTCGAACCTTCGCCCCTTCTTCTTCTTCCTCCTCCTCCTTTTGTTCTTCTTCTTCATCTCGAGTCTCGATGCTGAATTTCCCCTTGAGGATTCTCTTCTTCTCCATTTTGATAGTCTCATCATCAGGAAGTCTCTTGTCTTCATCGCATTCGGACATGGGTTTCGGGTACTGACTCTCATTAACAAGCTCGGCAGGGGGGGATTTCTTTGGATCTGCACCTGGCATCATAAACACAATCATTCTATGAGAACTTCAGTCATATAAGGAATCCAAAAGATTCAGTAAGCCCCTGTACATGGAATCGCTAAATATAAAGCATACATGTACACAATCATGCACACATATATGTACTTACATACGAAGGTAGGTACGTACATACACACACACACACATACACACGCATAAACTCCCACACTAAATACACACATACATAACATACAATTTACACATAAATACATACTGGAAAGGACATGTATACAACACCCACACTAAATACACACATACATATGTACGGAAAGGACATGTATACATACATTTCACGCACGCATACATACATACATACATAAATGACATACATGCACACATTTCTATACACACATATACATAAGTGAGCAACAACACACCTTGAATGACAAACATTACCTCCGTTCAAGGGTAATGGAGGCAGCTGGTAACCTTCGTCTCCGATGGCCTTGTCTCCAGCACCGATGGCTCCTCTGCGGAAATCGGCTAGGTCCGATGCCACTCCTGCATTGGCCTCTTCATCTGGAGGATGTTCACCGGCGAGCACCGCTGGAGGTGAAGGAGGGAGATCGCCGCCGTGTGCATAATAATCATCACCTGCAGGCAAGGGCGGGGGAGAGGCAGCGACGATCCGAGCTTGCCCGAAATCCGCGACCTTGAGGATTCCAGCCTCGGAGATGAGCATGTTGGAGGGCTTGAGGTCGCGATGGAGGATGCCGGAGGAGTGGCAAGAGGCGAGGCCATGGAGGAGCTGAAGCATCCAAGCTTTGATCTCGGCCTCGATGGAGGCAGGCGATGGTGCAGAGGCAGCAGCAGCAGCAGCAGCAGCGGTGGGAATCTCGGTCCTCCTCCGTCTCTGCTTCGCGAAGCTTCGAATGGCGGCGGAGAGGTCGGAGGGGAGGTACTCGAGGACGAGCACCGCGGTGCAGTCGTCGAGCCAGAGGTAGTCGAGGAGCTGCACGACGTGGCTATGGCCGCGGAGGCGGAGCAGCGCCTCGATCTCGCGGCTCGCGCTCTCGTGGTCGTGGACCTCCTTGAGGGCGACCTGGGCCCCGTCCTGCTTCCGCACCGCCCTGTACACGTCCGCGTAGGAGCCCGATCCGATGTGCCCCACGATCCTGTACTGAGAAGAGATCTCCGGGTTCTCGTGGAGGCTCCATCCGCCCATCGGAAGAGACTCTCTGCTTTCTCTGCTTCCTTCCTTCCTTCCTTCCTTCCTTCCTTCCTTCCTTCCTTCCTTTCTTTGCTGCCCGCCCTGTTGGTTCCTCCGCAGAGGAATCAGATGTGCATCGCGCAACAAGAAGAAGAAGAAGAAGAAGAAGAAGAAGAAGAAGGCTTCCTGCCTCTCCCTGTTGCGCTGAATCAGGTCGCCATCGCTGGAGCAGAAGCAGAAGGAAAGAGCAGGCAGAAAGACGAGGAAGCAGGGCTCTGTTTCTTCTTCTTCTTCTTCTTCAGAATTTCTTCTTCTTCTTCAGAATTTCTTCTTCTTCTTCTTCCTTCTTCTTCTTCTACAAGCAAATTTTAGGTGTCCTGTATACGTATACGTACATTGCTACTTATACGTATGTGTATATGTATGCGTATGCGTGCATCATGCTTTGTGTACATGCACATCATGCGAGCATGTGTATGTGTGCGTGGGTGTGCATGTGCCATGTGAATCTATCTGTATGCATGCGCGCCTGTATGGTGCGTGCGTCGACGTATTGTGCCGGCGTATACACATGTATCTGTACAGATAGATGTACTCGCCGGCGATTCGGGCACATGTTCGATGACTAGGGTGCTTTCTGGTGATAGTACACCCCCGATTTCGTGCACATGCTGGTTGCTGTACCATGGGTTCGATCGATGATTCATCTTTTACTTTGCATGTGGCATCACGGTGTGCGGATTCTCTCTTTGTTGTCGCCTGAGGAGCTTTAAGGCCATGCATCAAATGGCTTGCTAACATCATCCCGATTCATCGCGATGCCCGCGATAGAAATCGGAGCAACCAACCTCCGTATGCATGTACGTATACCATTATAGCATGTACGTTCGTATGAGGATGAGGCTCCATGAGAATCGATCGTACACAATACGGCTCGTGATGCTTGCTTTGGCATCAGGCACTCATCCTCGCCGATCGGATGCATATCTCAAACAAATCTAGGTGTTTTTATGAATGCATCATTGCATGCATAGCCATCTGTTTCGGGAGAGGGGATCTCCTGAAACTTTCCCTTGTCGATCAGCTTCCAATGTTTGCAATCCTCGATGGTAAAGGCTGAGTGAACACCAGAAATCTCTAGCCTTTGAGTATATAATGCGCAAAACTTACCGTCACCAGACGGCTTACTTGCACCCCGCACTAGCAAGACATTTTGGTTTTTAATAGCTCGATAACGCACATATACACATACATAATGCCTTGGATAAGCCAACTATGGGATAAGGAAATGCAAATGCTATGCACCACCACGATGTGGTTTATTCGGATCGCCATATGCTCTGAGATATTCGACAATACATAGGTCTATCTGGCAGAAGGTGCGAAGAATGTTTGGATTGAAAGGGCAATATGATGAAATTAAAGGTGAGCCAGAGGTTGTAGTATTAAAAGGTCTCGAGTTTATTGGTAACTGGAAGCCGGGCCCATTTTGCATGATACAAAATGGTTATCCCAAATGGTCATTTAGGCCGCCATCGTCATTATTTCCATCGCCAATCACATGATTGACAAGTTATAAGTTTTCGTTATTTGGAGATTAGGAATCACGTCGAGGCTGTTTTTTCTGTAACTACTCACAGGAATTCTCTATGGGAAAAATAAGGAAAAGCCTTGAGCAGCCTCCACTTCATATGCATACACACACGTGTTCTATGCATGCATGGAATGTATTTATCCACATACAATGCATAGAGTATATGTATGTATGTATGTCTGTAGGTATGTTTGCATGTGTGGGTGCATATATGTTCATATGTATGCGTGCATGTACGTATGTGTGCGTGCATGAATCTGTGTATGTATATGCATGTTTGTATGTATGTATGCGTGTGCGCTTGTATGTACGTACGTATGTTCGTATGTATGTGCGTGTATGTGTGCATGTATGTGTATGCATGTGTATGTATGTGTGTGTATGTGTGTGTATGTATGTGTGTGTATGTGTGTATGTATCTGTGCATGCATGTGTGCATGTATGTGTGCATGTATGTGTGTGCATGTGTGCGTATGTGTATGTGCGTGTGTGTGTTCGTATGCACGTGTGTATATGTGTGTGCATGCATGCATGTGTGCGTGCGTGAATCTATGTATGTATGTGCATGGGTGTATATTCGTATGTACGTACGTACAATCGTATGTATGTGTGTGTATGTATGCGTATGTATGCGTATGCATGTGTGTGCGTATGTATGTGTGCGTATGTATGTGTGTGGTATGTATGTATGTACGTATGTACGTATATGCGCGTAGGTACGTATACGTACGTACGTATATACATACATACATAGAGACAGGAAACGAAGGAATCGAAGCAGAAGCTGGGAATTGGATCTGCGCGCGCCGGGGGATCCATCGGATTCTGAAGCGTTCCGTTTCTGCAGATCGAGCTCCCCGTGAACACCAGCGCAGATCGGAGCTTCGATCCGCGCCGATACATGTGCTGCCATGGCTCAATGGATCACTACCCATCATCTGGACGTAACCCTTCAGCCCCATCACGCCGCTTTCCACCCCACTCAGGCCCTCCTCGCTGTTGCCGTTGGTCGCTACATATACGGTACGCTCTCCATCTCTCTCCCCCTCCTTTTGTTTTGTTTTTCCTGTGCTTGATGTTGGTCGTGCGTGCTCAAGATCCCACTTTTTCTTCTTTGTTCCTTTGATGGAACAGAATACGATGTGTTGATGGGCTGTAAACTGGCAAGCGTAGACGTGGGTGCTCCCGCCGTTCGTATGGCGTATAGCCCTGTTGGAGGTCACACAATCATCGCCGTTCTCGAGGTGTGATTCGGAGTCCATCAGAAACTGTTTTTTTGCATATTTCAATCATCACCATTTAAAATCATGCCATTTGTGGATGCTTCTCTCAATTGTGGATGGTAGTTCCGCTTTCACCAGGATGCCCAATTTTGGTAGATGATTTAGAAAGCTCGATGGTCTACATACATGTTGTTGTTGCTCCACTAATCTAGTCTTGCCCGATTCAGCGGATGACCATAAATCTTCTTTGCTCTGTTTTGCACTTCAGTTACCGTATTTGTATTGTACCATTCTGGACGGTTTTTTTGAATTGTGGATGTTACTATCACTTCCCGGTCGAATGTCCAAAGCTGGTGAATTGTCTAGAGACTCGAGATCGAATTGTATATTTGATTATTTAGGTGCATTTAGTTTCTGCAGTCACCTCGAATCATGATGTGAGCCCTATTTGCTCTGCTCAATTCAGGGAAAAACCAGAGATCTTCTTTGCTCTGTTTTACACTCCAACCATTTGATTTCCATCATACCATGCTCAATGATTCTCTCACTCGTGGATGACTACTTCTTCTACAATTCCCAATTTGGTGGATGATTTAGGAATTAACCGAGTTAGGTACTTTCAGTCACTATGGTCACGTTGAACTATAATGTGAACCCTATTTGTTCTGTCCAATTCAGTGAATGATCAGAAATCTTCCGTGATCTGTTTCAGATGTCGACAATTACATTTACATTCTACTTTTCCAGATGGTTTTCTCAATTGTGGATGGTGCCATCACTTTTGCAATGATCTTGTTGAATTGTGTGTGAAACCTATTTGTTCTGCTCAATTCAGTGAATGATTAGAGACCTGACACCGAGTTTCTGATTAGCTGCATTACGTTTTAAGTGAAATCCATTAGGTTTCACCTGTTCCCATAAATATTAGAGAGTAATGCCATTGATTGATTAGTAGAAAAGAACTGGAAATTTTGAAACATTCAATCCCTCTTAATGGAAAAAGTTCATGCTTATTTTTTCTTGTATTGATCCATTTGCTTATGTACCTCGAAATGCAGAAAATTGTGTAATAAGGGCTTATCCCTCTGTATCTATTAGTTAATAAACAAATTCTGGACACAGTAGGCATGCATAAAAGGGCACAGTTTATGATTGGATTCTCTAACAAAAAGAAGTCAAACCAAACAAGCAAAATACAGAATCTGCCAGGTTCCACTGTTGTTATTGTACAGGAATTCTGAGTAAACATCAGGTAGTCTTCAAAATGATTAAATATAGTGAAAATCAAGGGAACATTAAGAAACTGACGTGGCCTACTGGTCTTGAGTAAAACTGTTAATGTTATTAGAACGATAAAGTATTGGAACCACATAATACACCTGCTCATCACTCTTGCACTATGTTGGACTGCAATGGAATGTAGCCAATGCTTCATGAAGTGGCTTGATACTGCACAGTTAGTATTGGTTTACACTTATGTAATTTGGCCAGTCATAGTTTATTATTTAGCTAAAGATTTACTTTATATACTCATTGAATAACGTATGTGTGCTCATTGAATGAGTTTGGATCTCCCAGTCTCATCAGTGAAGATATATGGATGACAGTAGGAGCATTGTGAGCCTTTTACATGAGAGCGTTTTGGTCCTTAGGTTAATCACCAGTCCTACTTTCCTGTGTATATGGCGTTAGAAAAGATGATATAGTCAAGGTTTAGTGGTACATTTGGCTTCCTATCGAATCTGGACACACAGGCAGAGTAATCACAAGTCAGTGAGGAAATTTGATATCAGCTTGGCAGCAAATGGCCAAATAAGGTTCCCAGCTCAAGTAAACAATAATACGCAATTGGCCAAATAATTTGTGTACTGATCTTTGTAATCAATAGGCTCTCTTGTGAACCTGTGAAATACTTAATCAGTTTGAGAGAAAATAAAATGGTTCCCTGTGGCACTGAAAATGTGAAACAATCCAAATCAAGGGCTAGCCATTTTGTGCAATATATTGTAAAGCAGCTTCGTTTCTTTAGAATTGTTCTTAATGGATTACTGAATGCAGGACTGGACCATCAAAGCCTGTGATCTGGATACTGAACATACACATGTCCTCCACTCACTTGAAAAGAAATCAGACAAGCTTGCAGGGGTATCTATTGAAGTGCACATAGCTTTGACACCATTACAGCCGTGGCTCTTCTTTGGGGCTCATCGCCAGATGATTGTTAATGGTAATTACATTCAATTCTTCTCAATAAATGTAAATTATTTTGATGAGCAGCTTTTGGCTTATTGAGCTTAAGTGCATTCTCTTTGTGGAAGTTCTCCTGTATCTGGTTTTAATCACTTTTTTCTGGTGCAGTTGTCGGAACTGTTGAAGGATCAAAACCAGTGACCAAGATCAGAACAGACTTGAAGAAACCAATCACAGATCTTGCTTGCCATCCACGAGACCCCTATTTGGTACAGAACTGAGTTCGGAAGCTTGCTAGAAATTCATGCCTGTTCCTTACTACAATATTGTTATTGCATGTTAAAATTGCAGTATGTTGCCTACCTTGACGGCATTGTTCGTGCTTATAACATCCGGACATTTGGTGTGCAATATACACTACAAAGTAAGTACATGTATGATATTTCGTGAAAGAACTGGTTTTTTTTTGATAGATTTGAAAGAAGCCAAAGAAGCTAGTAAAGTTATCCTTGCTTATTTTGAAACCTAGTTGACAGTACTATAAACACCATAAAGTTAGTTGGAGCGGGTGCCATTGCATTTCATTCGACACTGGAATGGATTTTCATTGGAGATAGGAGTGGAACGTTGATTGCTTGGGATGTTTCTGCCCCTAGTCGGCCCAATATGATTGGAATGTGAGTTGTCTTCTATCTGCTATATGGATTTATGCAGATGTTCTGATTCTGTTTATGCACGAGAACCTAGATATTAGAAAGGTCAGAAAAATGGGTAGAAATGCACTGTGAGCTGAAAGCTAATTTTTTGCTGTATATGCATGTTCTTACAATCGAAGCATATAATTGTGATCTTCTGATGTCAATTTCTGAATGCATTTATTGAACCAATTCAGCACTCAGGTGGGCTCAAATGCGATACCTACAGTGGCTTGGAATCCAATGCTCAAGCTATTGATAACTCTTACAAAGGAAGGAAATGTTCAAGCTTGGCGGACTCGGACGATGTCAAATCCAAATAGACTTCCTATGAAGGTTCAATTTTTTGAGCCTGCTGGTTAGTTTTCTCTCTTTTTATATATCACACAATAACTTTATTAAAACCCAAATTCAGTAAGAATGCATAAATAGTATTTCTCCTTGTGAATGTGATGATATAGGCTATTATTCCCTAGTCTCTGTTTGTTGGCCCAAGGAGGTTTAATAGTATTTACTTTTTATCTTTTTCTCTTTTATGTTTGTTTCACCAGAATCTAAGATTTTTCTCTTAAGAGACCATTTTATGTTATATTCCTATTTTATCCCCAAAATGCTATCTGGAGTAAAGTCCGATGTTTTTGGGGGCAAAAGCAACATGAATATAAGATGTGTTGCTGTGGCTCATCTGTATCTTAAGATCTAAGCTCAAGACAAGTGCATGTATCAAACACTGTGATTCATACTTTATCACAAAAATGTGCAATACGGATAAGCAAACATTGTTGAAGATAAAATATCAGTGTGCACTCGTAATTAGTGATATATTACACAGATGCGATAACAATTGAAGGAAATCTTGCATTTGGTTTCATAAGGTGCCTTAGCGTTTGATTGGTGTTGGTATTTTCTTCTGTGGAATCTTTTCTCACGCTTTTGATGTTTTTATGCCCTAGATATGTCATTGGCATGGCTATGCATTTTCAGGTAGCTCACAACTGTGGCTCACTAGAATTTGTTCTAGTGTACTGATAATGCATTTATTTTGTAAATTAGACTAGCTTTTTATTCCTTAACTTGAGAATGCCTACCGGGTTTAGAGTTTATATTTTATTAATCTCTCAGATTACCCAATCCTGGAATCTTGAGATTAATTTTGATTGGAGCGAAATTTTGGCAGGTTTGGAAGCATTTGATGTTGCAAATATATTGACGCAGCAAGGGGGGGAAGCTCTTTACCCACTGCCGCGCATCAAGGACTTGCTAGTTCATTCAAAGCTCAACTTAGCAATATGTTTACTTACGGTAGATATCAATGCTTTCTGAAATCAGATGAGCATGTATTCTTCTAATTTTTTGAATTGGACTCCTTTTGCTGTATCAATTCTTTTCAGAGCGCTGGAAAAGCTGAAGAATCAAGAGGTACCACACTCTCTCGGGAAGGAAGGAAACAATTATTTGCCGTACTACAAAGTGCAAGGGGATCACCAGGTATGAAACGTTTATGGCATACATAATTAGAATATGAATATCTAAGTGATTTTTTCGCATATCATTTTTATACAAGATTTGGCATCTTGTTTGAACATTGAAAATTCTTCTCAGGTTCAGTATTAAAAGAGAAACTTTCCATACTTGGGTCAGCTGGGATTTTGCCAGATCAGCAATTACAAATACAAATGCAGCAAGTCAGATGGCAATCGGGGTATATACAAAACTCACTTCTATGTCATTCTATTCTGAACTATAAAGTGCGTTAATGTTCCTTCATGAATTTATCTGATGACATGAAATTTGGATCTATTTGACACAGTCAACCACAGCTAACTATAGCAGATCTGGCAAGAAAGGCTTTCCTTCATAATGTATGATCACAAACCATTCTATTTAAAAAATTCTATACCTTAGGACTCTTTTACCATGTGTAAATTGTCATCTGTTACATTTTAATATGTGCTAAGATGGCTATTCATTGTGGATGTGCATACGTTCTATAATCTGGTGATATGTTCAACAAATCACTGTCATTCGTAGAACCAATAATGGCTTTCCAAACTGAAATCTTGAGCTATGAAGTGCTCATTTTCTCTTGAACAACTTAAATCTCTGCAACGAATTTGGGAGAATGCTTTTTTGGGATAAACCCAGTAGGTAAGTTGCACTCCATATGAAATACGATATAAAATAGTAATGTTCCAATTAGATTTGGTGTTGTGATGAAATTAATTTCTTTGGATTACTATTGTCAAAAGTGTTCTCTATCTAGATTACTGTCCATCATAATATTCCTTCATCCATTTGTGCACTCTTTGCCATTGTGCTAGATGATATCCACCTCCTTGTTGCCAGGCTTCCCAACATTCATAAACAATATCATCTTTCAAAGGCATACTTTGTCCCCCATCCATTCATGGATTGATCTCCGTACACATAGTTCTAGGATCTTTGAATCTCGTGCCAAAAAACATTTTATGTCAAAATATAATAAAATAGATCGTACAATAGCTTAACCTACTCAAGCTACGCTGACTACTCTCCAGGTGTTGAACTTAGTCCTTGACCTTGAAAATAGCGTCTAACTTGTAGGCTGAAAATATGTACATCAACAACTAGTCATCTTTATCTAATTCCTTGAATGGATTCACTATGTGGACACAGCATAGAACTTTTAGTCAGCATGGTTGGCTATGTGTGTTATCACTGTTTGTTTTTTTCTGTTCAATTAGTATATGACAAAAGAAATTCTAATTATTGAATGTTCTAAAATGTTCAGAATTCAGGACATGGGAAATTTAAAACTGGTCCCATCTCAAAACTTCCAGTTCTCACAGTTTCAGATCAAAAGAATGTACTCCGTGATATTCCTGTCTGCCAGGTTAGTAAACTGTCATATATACTGCAGCCTGCTGAAAAGTAATGAATTATAAATTGTTGGGAGAACCAGAGATGTAATGCACTGAAATAAAGTATGAAATGTGCCTCAGTCTTATCAAGATTGTTGTGTTTATTTAGGTTTTTCTTTTTATGAATGCATCTGCTATTATCACATGGAAAGCTCTTCAGTGATTTTCATTAGTAGTTTTTACTCAATAAATAATGAAGTAATTATTATTGCAGCCAATTCACCAGCAATTGAGATTTTTCAATTCAGAGCAGAGAATATTTGATTATCCTGTGCGTGTATTCTTCATGGATGCGTGTAATCTTACAGCATACAATTTGGTATCAGGCGATTATAACATCTATAAGAAACTTTCTCCAACAGTAAGTCTTCTTATCTACAATTTATACTGTTAGTTTTGGAATTTCATTGTCAATGTTTGCTCTGTTTTCACATATGGCACCACACACAAAGAATCATTTTCTACAGATGTCTGGCCACTCTATGTGATTACTTGTTACTTCAGCCGTGCATCTTGTTCAAGAACCATAAGGCCTTCATCTGTGAGGTGCCTGCATAAGATCTATGGCTGTCTATAGTTTCCTGTATAAGATATTACTTTTGGATAAAAACTGTGGAATATCAAAACATGAAAGAATTTGGTGGTGTGAAAAGCTTGAGGTTCTTCAGTTAGACAAAGGAAAGGATAAAAAGAAAGGTGCTCAGTAGAAATTATATTAATGCCTAAAATTAATGTTATGCTGTATCACTTATTTAATGTATTACTGCTTTCTAATGCCTCTTTTATGGGTTTGAGTTATAAACACAACTTCTTGTTAAATGTCCCAAGCAGTGTTTTGTGCCCTCTTTCTTTCTGGAGCACACAAGGGAGACATCATGAGAGTTGATAAGCCCATTTGATTGCTTTGCCCATACCACTCAAAACTTGAAATATTTTACTGTGGTTTTACTTTGTAACAGATGGAAATACAAAAGTATGATGGAGAGAGGAACATGAAATATTCTAATCTCAGTAAAACTCATGGTTGATTTGCACAAAACATTAATATCTGAAGTTTTGTTGCTGCAAACACGTCTAGGGCCAATCTATTTAGAGTTACCATATCATTGTGAATGTACTGCCTTAGGTAAAACAGTAGTGCTGTCTCAGATTGTGGCTCTTTAAGGTTAATATTTTTGCTTTTGTGGATACTCTATGAGAAGATTACAAAGAATAGACATGCAGTACTTGGATAGCAGAAATGAGTGTATACTAAGACCATATTACAGAAGGTTGTCGAAGGAATATGTTACATAGGGTTCCCTATTGCATTAATACTAAATCTTTGTGCATCTACTTTCAGCTCGGAAAGTTCTTACTGTGAATGCATAAAAGTTTGTTAGTGAACAGAAGTAGAAAAGCCAGATAATTTGTTGATATCTTCCTCTGCTACAGGCACTTGGAGGAAACGAGCGGGTACCAACTCGTATGATTTACAGCATTAAAAGAAGTCTTTTTCTAATCTTCTTTGAGTGTCGAGGGGCAACAAGTGAGGTAGTTCTATATCGTGATAATTTGGAGATGGATAATCAAACAGAGCGAGCAAATACAATCATAGGTAACTGTCAGCATGTGTATCATCTTGTTTGTGATGTCAAGGATTGCTAAAATATAGCTTCTCATATACGTTTGCTGCTTGGACATTTATCATGTGTGCAATACTCCTGTGTTTGCCTGACCCTTTATTTTCTGTGTTCTGGAGGTAATGATTTCATATACGAATCTAGAATCTGGATAATCAAGGGCAATCAACATACAATATAGATGGATTGCCCATGATTAAAATATGGTGTGTATCACGAAGATTAGATGATCACTGTGGATTAAAGCGTGACACGCATTGTGTGGATTAGGATCTAACTCTAGGGTTTCACCTAGTAAACAGTCAACCAGCCGGTTAATCTTTGACAGATATGCCAGGTTGCAAATGCGTTAGCATTGCTGGTCTATGGCAGTCAACACATGTTTACTTGAAAGAAAATAATTCAATGCTTTAATGTAATGTCATATCCTGTGACAGTCAGCAAATCTACACTAGGTGTCCGCCACATTCACATTGTTAACCAGCCCGTGTTGGAAAACTTAAGCGTGAAGTAATTTCAGTTTCATTGAAAATCATTGAGTTTTGACCGTGTTGAAAAACTTAAGAGTGAAGTAATTTCAGTTTCATTGACAATCATTGAGTTTTGCCCGTGTTGGAAAACTTAAGAGAAGTAATTTCAGTTTCATTGACAATCAGTGAGTTTTGTTGATATTTATTGACGCTCTGGTAAGGATCATTGGTTGACCAGGGGTCATACAACATTGTATGTTTCTACATTCTAATTACTTTTCATGTAAGAAGTAATCTCCATAGTAATTTTGGCTTAATATAGGTGCTAACATACCTTTTCTTTCTCACAACTTCCCTGAATAGTCATGTGCCATTCTTTTAATCTGTTATGGGTACAGGTTGTGATGGTGCATTTATTGGCTATAATGAGAACAAGTATGCAATTCTTGAAGATGATGGTCTAGGGCTTTCTCTGTATGTTCTGGAAGAAGATCCTAAACCAAAACCTGTACAAATACCTGTACAAATACCTGTGGAGCCTGAAAAAAATTTAGCCCTTGATGAGAACTCGTTTTCTGAGTCAAACGTCATGAGTAAAAGTCAGGATTCACTGCAGCAGGGCCCAATACAATTTGTATTTGACACTCCTGTTCAACGAATTTTCTCCACTCCACTAGGTCAGTAAGATAATATTAGAAAGCTTACTTTGAGTTTAGAATGCATACACAAACTTTTGAACTTTACTTGTGTGATACTTTCAGACTCTACTTTGCTCTATGCGTCACAAAATAGCCATTTGGGATTGGCCAAACTGTCAACGCTATCAATGGGTAATGATGTCTTTGAGATTTCTACTAAGCGTGAAGATGGACCATGGCTACAGTTAAAGGCAATGGAATTAGTTTTACAGGTATGAACTAATGCTGATGGTTGCACACAACATATCTTGCTTTTCTTGTGCCGTTTCAAGTATCTATGGGTTGACCAACATTGTATTTGACCCGTAATTGCTTTGAATGTCAATAAAACTTGTAACGATGTGTCGAGATACAACTGGAGTTCCGTTTTTTTCTGCTGTTGCTTAGTTGTTCTTGTTTAAAACGTCACATAGCTTAATCATAGAGCAGCTCACTTCATGATGAGGGATATTTTTATTGGAACCAGGGTTTGTTTTTTAGTAACAACAAACCTCATGAATCACTTCATATATTTCTGCACAACTGAGCCACCATGCAAAAGTGAAACATCTGCATTTTTATTTAAAATCAAAATTATGAATTTTGAGGGGATAATAAGTAGATTCTTTTTTCTTTTTGTGGAAAGGCTTAATTTGTTTTTCTTCCATGCTGAATTGTGACAATATTCGTGAGTCTTACTTATTCTTTTTTCTTTTGATAGTGAGGGAATCCTAATTTCCTTTCTATTTGAAAGTGTATTGCTGCTCTAGGCCTGCGTAATATACTTTGTTTTGTGTTTTTGTTTGTCCCTCACTGTTAGGAATCAAGTAAATGAAACATATATGATTACTTTTTCTTCTTTTGGTGGCGGACTTGCAGGTTTGTTGGCAAGAAATACCAGGTGGTCATGTTGCAGGAGTATTAACGACTCAAAGGGTTATGATTCTTTCTTCAAAATTGGAGATTTTATCAAGCAATACAGCAAAAGCCGATCATGGATTTCCTCCAATATCCTTAAATGGTTGCAACTTTTCTAGTGTTTCATTTACATAGGGACTTATTTTTACATGACAATTACACGTCATCTCCTTGATTCCTTAGAACTTCAGGACATTGGTTTGGGCTGGTCCAGCCTTAATATTCTCAACGGCAACAACATTGGCAGTTCTTGGTTGGGATGGCATTGCACGGCCTATAGTGACCATTGCTACTCCCAATGCAGGTAACATTATTTCTGTGGTTAAAATACTAGAGGATATCCTTTTCATATGAGCTAATACAGGGTTTCGTTTTGGCAGCATTGGTGGGTTTCTTAAATGATCGGGTACTCCTTGCATGTCCAACAGACTCAAATCCAAGGCAAAAACAGGGTGTAGAAATTAGGGTACGGCTTGTAGGTCTGCTAGAACCACTTTTGATAGGGTGGGCTACAATGCAACGTACTATTGAGCCAAAGCTAGAGCTTGCGGAATTAATGTTTCAGTTGACATCTAGGTATGAAAGAATTTACAATCAATATTTTTTATATTTCAATTTGCTGTTATTCTAAATGTGACAGGCATCAAGGTTGTATTACTACACTAGATCAATAAGTCAATAATTTTCAATATGGTGCTACAGATTGTCGAGGTTGTATTCCTATACTAGATCAGTAATTCAGTAATTCTAGAAAAGCATTTTTGTGTTAATTTGGTTGGATATGTGTTCTTGATTATTTATCTATGCATGTTGGCTATTCAGTCTTCATGTAGGAATGGAATTCAGTTTGTAGCGGCTTGCTGGAATATGCAAAATGTATTACACATGGAAAAAGATCAATGATTTCTAAATTTTCCTTTTTGTGATCTTGTGTATAGATTTGATAGCCTTCGAGTTACTCCTCGTTTACTTGATGTTCTTGCTACTGGTCCTGAGATATCTGGAGACTTAGCTGTTGAGCTTGCACTAGCAGGACCTCAATTCACACAGGTGATAACTAGGAGCAGAACGTGATATTTTGTAACTGGAAATTTATCTCAGGGTTTATTCTTGGTTCATCTTTGCATGTAGGTCTTGCGGTGTCAGTATGCTGTACTTGCACGCCGTTTCAAAAAAGCCTTATCCATTTTGTTAGATGAGTTCCAGCACTCACGCGATTATCCTCGGTGTCCTCCAACCTCAAGACTCTTTCAACGTTTCAAGGAACTTGGTCGTGCTTGTGTCAAGTAAGTCGACCATGTCGAAATAGATGCAGAATCAACATATGCACTGTAACTTGATGAGTAGTTTCAGGAAACTTATAAAATCCTCATGGTTAGAGTGCAAGCTAAACCCTAAACCCTATTAAAAAGTCATTCTATTTGGAGTTATATTAATTTCCACTGTTGCATCTTTACACATTTCTCTTGAGCTTGACCACATTCTCTCTCTCTATATGGTCTTGTACTGACTTCAATCCTCCTCAACCATGACCTTTTTCTGCGGTTGTTATTGTTTCCCAGATATGGCCAGTTTGACATTGCAAAAGAGACGTTTGAAATGGTAGCTGATTATGAAAGTCTATTGGATATGTTCATCTGTCATTTGAATCCAAGTGCCCTTCGACGGCTCTCTGAAAAGCTGGAAGAGTCTGGTGCCAGTCCAGAGCTTCAACGGCAATGCGCAAAAATATTGAGTGTCCGTTCTACAAGTTGGGGACAGGGATCTCTGCTTTCTAATTTCGCAGCAGAAAGCATGCTTCCAAAAGGTCCTGAATGGGGAGGTGGAAATTGGGAAATAAAAACAGCTGCCCAAACAAGATCTATTCCAGAGTGGGAGCTTTCTAATGAAGTTACTGCATATATGAAGACGCCCAGTGGACCCATTCCAACTATTAACCCTGATCACTTGGGAGTTTATTTGGGTACACTGAAAGGCAAGGGAACTGTTGTGGAAGTGAAACAGACGGCATTGGTAAAGAGCCTTGTAAACTCGAGAGTGAGCGAGAATGGATCACCGGCGTCCTTGAACCTTGGCTTGCTGGATGTCAAGCCTGCTAGTGATGCTTCCAGAGGTTCTGCACGACAAGGTTTGCAAGACCTTATTCGCAGCCAATCAGCGAATGATGAACAAGCCAGGGCTATACAGGAGTTCAAAAATCCTGTGATGAATGACAGCAGCAGTGATGAGGAAGATGAAACAGCAAAGAAGAAGAAAATTAAGTTTGTTATTAATCCAAAGGGAACAGCTGTGGATGTTAACAAAGTCAAAGAGGCAACTCAACAGCTGAAATTGGGTCCTGCTGGTTTATCTCGTCCGATTGAGCGAACTAGAAGTGCAACACAGGATCTGTTAGGAATTTCAGGTCCTTTACCACTGCCGGGTCCAGTTGGTTTGATCCCTAGTGTCATTCCTGGAAATACTCAAATTCCAACTCAAATTCCAACTCAAATGAATCCTGGGCTGAACCCAGGATTGATGCAAGTTGCACCACCAGTCGGTGGTGCAAATACACAGGTAGCTCCACCACAGATGGTGATGGGAATGGGAGTTACCACGGGAGGGCCAATCCCTGAAGACTTCTTCCAGCATACCACATCTGCTATTGCAACTTTCGCATCTTTTGAATCCGGTTCAACTAACCTTGCTCCTGGTGGTGCTGGAGAACGTCCTGTACCGGTTCGTGAAGTACGTTCACAGGGAAGTGGAACAAATGTGCATTTGATGGATGGTCCTCAGACGATTCCTAACCCTTTTGGCCTTGGAGTTCCTCCACAAGCCATGCCTCCGCAAGTTGTTCCTCCACGTGTCTCTGGGCAGCCTATAGGTGCAATTGCTGATCCGTTTGCTGGTGGGGTACCTCCGGCTAGTCAAGAAGTCACTCAGTTTACACCCCCAGCACCTGCACCCTCTTACCTTGCACCTGCAGCTGCTGTATCCAGTGATCTTGGTTCGTTAGTGATACCGAACAATGCCACAAATCCCACGTCAGGAGTTCCTGATGCCAGACCTACGTCACCACCTATTGTAGCTCGACCTGGGCAGGTGAATTTGGTTTTTTGGAGCACAGCTTGTTGACATGCATATTGGTTGTCTTTTAGTAATCATGGCACTTAATTCTCTACAGGTTCCTCGAGGAGCATCTGCATCAAGATGCTTTAAAACAGGGATAGCCCATCTTGAACAGAACCAACTTACAGATGCACTGTCTTGCTTTGATGAGGGTTTTCTTGCTATGGCGAAAGATCAGTCACTTGGCCAGGACATAAAAGCACAAGCAACAATTTGTGCCCAGTATAAGCTTGCAGTTCTCCTACTGCAGGTCCGTTACATATAGGCTTCAATGTACCACATCACATTAGCGATTTGGAGTTTTTATAAATGTCCATTCATGTATCATTCTTTGTTCAGGAAATCTCAAGGCTTCAAAGAGTTCAAGGGCCGAATGCGATCAGTGCAAAAGACGAGATAGCGAGGCTTGCACGCCATCTCAGTGCTCTTCCTCTCATGGCAAAGCATCGAACGACTTGCATCCGCACTGCAATAAAGAAGAACATGGACGTACAAAACTATGGTTTTGCAAAGTCAATGCTTGAATTGTTGCTGTCAAGAGCCCCAAGCAACAAGCAGGATGAGCTGCGGAGTCTCATCAATCTTTGCACTCAACGGGGTTCCAGTGATAGGTCAATCGATCCGGCTGAAGATCCTTCACTGTTTTGTGCAGCCTCACTTGGAAGGTTGTCTACGATAGGACATGATGCTTGCGATATATGTGGTGCTAAGTTCTCCACTGTTGCATCACCCATCTGCATTGTCTGTGGCATGGGCGCCATTACCAGATCTGATGCAGTACCTAAAGGAGCTGTTGTGTCTCCTTTCTCTTAAGAGGGCTCAAAAAAGGTGTGTTTATTTCAACATTGTTTGTCCCACATCTTTTTTTGATTCCCTAAACATTTTGATCCATTGTTTTTTTGAGTTACATTGGTTATTCATTCACAGTATGCTCCCCACCCCCCCATTTGGATGGAGTTCTAATATATTTACATCTCTTTTATTATTACTATCCATACCTCTATGATAATGAAAAAAGGCGGAGATACTACGTGTCATAAACCTGGTGGATATGTAATCTGCTTACTTTTGTTATACCATCATCATGTACGTGAACTATAGCTGTGTAGTTCTTTTGCCTAGGAAGACGTATTTTGTTATGCTGCTTTTTACTTCATTCGAGATGGCGTTAAGCCATTTGTGGGTGATTTATAGAAAGCATTGTTATTCATCTTGTATGCTTAGCTATTCTAACAAGGTCCATCTATAAGACACACGGGATTTCTGATCGACTCGACTATTCATACACTGAAGGACTCATATCTATGAATGAGGTTTTTCTGTTAATTTGCAGTATAAAAAAAATGTAGTCATAGATGAGTACAAAAAGCTGGTCTCAAGGTCTGCAAAGGGTATCCACATATCATCAGTCTGTATGGTGGAAGTGAACTATTGAAGTTGGTCAGAATATGGTGGAATGAGAATACATCAAGATTATTTGTACTTCTGGAACCATTGAAAGGATGTATAAATGCAGTAGAATTTTGATTGTGTATTATACTATGGTTGTATATACTCTACCGTCAAGTGAAAGAATGTCATTTTGGCATTCTTGTTATGTTCATTTTTCTGTGCCCCAAATTGAGATTGTGGATCAGTACAGTCTAAAAGAGCATAACCAGTTTCCAAAATTGCTAAGGAATCTTGTGATCCTTCTTAATGTCACAAGTCTTTTTGAATGTTGACCGATATTCCGCATGCCATCCCAAAATTTGTTACTCCAAATTTTCTAAATGTCATAAAACAATTTTTTGGACAGCTTGAAGATTGACTACAATTTTTACGGCTATAAAACAGACAGAAGTAGCAAAGAAATGATCAAGGACAAGAAAACAAATGGAGAAGATTCATCAATAGGGGAAGCATGACGCGTTCCTGCAGGGAAAGAATGTTTTGCCATATGAACAACAAAGATGTAGCAAAAGAAAAGCTTTACATTACATGCTTCACACTCCATCAGATTTCAGGGTGAGCTCATTTCTTATGAATATCCATCCCCATCCGGAAGAGGATATGCTTGGGATAGAGATGACTGGTTAAATTGACGGTTTTGCTGCTTTCATCAAGTAAGACTGCAGCTGCCCTCTTAGCTGCGAGATGAGCGAAAGCAGTTCTTCGTCTGGATTCTCTCTAGCAGCAACCAAACATGCAATGTACTTCTGTCTTACCAATTCCATGGATGCATCCGCATCCAAGTCGTGTGTTTGCCCATCTTCCTATAGAAAAAAATATATCCAAAGAAATCGCATCAATGCATATGATACGAAAAGCTTGAGAACATGGGCCAAAGATTTTGATGCCATTTACCAAGAATCAGACTAAAATCATAGTAGATGATGGAAGCTCAGAGAGTACCTTCTTGGCCTGCGTCGACTTATCTGAGCTAATCCCAGCTTGACTGCGGATATGGTCATCCTCAAGCTGACTTGAGGAGATGGCTTGCATCCGGATGAGGAAGATGGCCACATTCCTTTGCAAGTTGTGCAATTCCCCCCGGATTTTGTCGACATTCGATTTCGATACCTGAACCTCTACCTCTGCTTGTTGGAGAAGCGAGTGCAGCTTCACAATCTCATCCTGGTGATCAAAACAATGGAAAAAAAAAACAAAGATTCAGTTCATCATCAGACATATATATATCTGTATATATATAACAAGCTGAAAACTTCGAGCTGATAGCTGGAGACCTTACCTGGCTGTCTTGCAGTGCAGTCATGTTCGTATGGAGATCCTTTTCTCGCTCCAGGGCCAGCGCTTGCATTTCGTCGATCCTTGTTTGCAAGCAAAGGATGTCTGCTTCTCTGGCACTCTGTAGAGCTTGCAATTGGTTTTCTTTATCCTTCACTTGCTGCTCGAGCTCTTCGATCCGAAACTGCAGATCTGCGACCACGTTCGCTGCCATTTTCTTATGGTTCGACGTCCGATGGCGATCCGAGGCATTCTCCCAGAATGCGTCGTCTTTCGATGCAGCCACGGATCTCTTACATAGTCCATCTTTCGGAGGTGTTCGACCCTAGACATGATTGTTATCCCGAGACCACATTTACAACCCACATTGGATCGCTTCTCGAATCGAAATGTGTTCAACTTCGAGAATCAAACACTGACCTCCTTCTTCGGAGGTGGCGACGGAGTGAAGGCGAGGGCTGCATTATGCCGTGCGAAGGGCTTGTTGTTATGTTGATCCTGGCACACAACAGAACGAATCGAGAGATGATTGATATACATTGCAAGAGGTTAAACAGATCTTTGCATTAACACGGAATCCGACGCAACGAATCGACAACATTCGAGGAGAAGATGCAAAGAAAAGCACCTCACATGGGAATCCCTCCAATATTTCCCCCAATTGCCCAATGTTCTCCTGCTTGGATCCCAAAACCCTAACATACCCTAGTACCCTCTGAATGGCTAGATCCTGATCATGAGCAGCTTCCACTGCAGCTGTTTTTCCAGGAAAAGCTACAGAATTTGCTTGAAAATGTATGTGGGGTAGTTACCATGAAAGACTCGAGAAGCGGCATGATCTCTGCAAGATCCTGGTACAGGACTCGGTGCACGTCCGTTGCGGATTCGTGGTGGTGACGATGAGGATCCATGGAGATCTTGCTTTGGTAGGACGGAGGGGAAGGTTCGGATGCGGAATTGGACGCGGGCACGCCGTTGCTACCGCCATTCTTGTGCTCTACCCACGAGGAATTGGGAGCTAAGGTCCATCGCTTCTGATCTCCTCCTGCAGGGACGTACAGGCTCGAGTAGGGCTCGTCTCCCTCGCCATCGTTTCTGGCGGAGGCCACAGTGTTTGAGGGAATTGCGGGCTTTCTTCTCGCCATGTTGATGCTGCTGCTGCTGCTGCTGCTGCTGCTGCATAGCGGTGGCCCTGCAGCAGGGGGCTGCGTCATGTGACCCACCTCCATAGCTGCGGCTGCTTCTTCACTGCTTGCTTCAGAGCTTGCTTGCTGACTGACTGATGCAAGAAGAGGAAGCTGATGATGATGATGATGGTGACGGTGATGGTGGTGGTGGTGATGATGATGGTGGTGGTGATGATGATGATGGTGGTGGTGGTGATGATGATGGTGGTGGTGGTGAGGATGATGTGGTGGTGGTGATGATGATGGTGGTGATGATAATGATGATGGTGGTGATGGTGGTGAGGATGATGAGGATGATGATGATGATGATGATGATAGGGGTGATGATGATGATGATGCTGATCATGGTGGTGATGAGGATGATGGTGGTGGTGGTGGTGGTGATGATGATGAGGATGATGGCGGTGGTGGTGATGCTGATGCCGATCATGGTGGTGATGCTGACATGATGATGGTGATTGATGATGTTGGTGATGATGGTGATGATAGTGGTGGTGATGATGTTGACGGTGGTGATGTTGATGATGGTGTTGCTATTGCTGCTGATGATGATGGTGGTGGTGATGATGTTGATGATGATTGTGGTGGTGATGATGCTGATGATGATGATGATGATGGTAATGGTGGTGGTAGTGGTGGTGATGGTGGTGATGGTAATGAAGAAAATGTTTCTGACAAATGTGTCGATCCAAAGATGGCGATGATGATTAGTGGTGGTGTTGATGATGATGGTGGTGGTGATATTGATGGTGGTGATGGTAATGAAGAGAATGCTGCTAACAAATGTTTAGATCCAAAGATGATGATGATGGTGGTGATGATGGTGTGATGGTGATGATGGTGATGGTGATGATGATGATGATGATGATGGTGGTGGTGGTGGTGGTGAGGGTGATGGTGATGATTGTGGTGTGATGGTGATGATGGTGATGGTGGTGATGGGTGAAGAAAATGTTGTTGACAGATGGGTAGATCCAAGGGCTATGGTGGGTCCAAGCTTATGCTCAAAGCAAGAGTGTGATTGCTAATTTTCCTAGAGCTAGAAAAAGTTGTACAGAGGCTGATAACATGCTAGAAAAGCTGAAGACTTTAGGGTTTAGGGTTTTAGGGTTCATGGTCAGGGTTCAAGGTTTTAGGGTTCAAGATTCAAGCTTTAGGGTTTTGGGGTTTTGGGGTTTAGGGTTTTAGGGTTCAAGGGTCAGCGTTTGAGGTGGAAGCGAGTTCTAAAGACTTCAACCTCAATCCTCTGTCATGGCCATTGCTTCTAGGACATAGAAAACAACATGATGTTCAAATGGATTATGATGCAGATTACATGGACATTGGTAGGACATGATGTATGTATGTATGTATGGATGTATGTCTACACAAAAATGCCAGAGCGTGCAGAGGCCATGGAATGCTCGATCCGAAGAAACAACACGAGAGAGTTGGTATAGCTGCTAGTTGATGAGAAGCCACTGGTGTCTTAGGGCGTATAATGTTCAGTGACTAGGCACAGAAAGTCTCCGCTCATCTGCAAAGAGGCTTAACTGATGTAGCAGAAATGTGCCGGTTGCTGATCAGACATCCTCATATGTAAAGAGGCTCGATTGATGTGAGAGATGTTTTAGACATCCTCTTTGGAGAGGCACTCTAACATACGGTTGTAAAGATAGAAGGTTATATGAATGTATCTGTCTGTGAATCAATGGGATCCAGTGATATAAGACGTATAGTTGGTAAGGAGTGTACTTTACAATCTCATGTTAACAATAAATCATGTTTAATCATCTTGGTATGAGCATGTACTTGTGATATATTTGATCCAGAAATATTCTTTTAACTATATATATATATATATTTCTAAAAAGTTCTAGAAAGTTCGAAAAGGTTTTGAAATATTGTTTACTATATTTTGTGGAGAAACTTTCTGATGCATGTACCTTTGCTTATAGTATCAATACTTGTAACCCCCATTGATCCCTGTTAAAGGATTTAACGCCCGTCATTGACACATCAATCCAGTAATCTTGTTTCGTCCCATCTTTGCCTCCACGATCTTTACATTTGTCTTCATACTTTCATGTTATTCGCGGTTTCCTAAGTTCCTAGCCTCATTACTTTTATCTCCCAGAGTTCCCAGCTCTCGTTAGTTCTCGTCGTTCGTAGCCCCATTGTCCGTGCTTTGTTATATTTCGCAATTAGTGTGTCCTTGATGATTCTTTACAGCTTGTAGCTCTTTCGGCTTCCAAAACGCTGCGGGACATAGCCCCATTCCATGGACGCAACAAAAGAAGATGTATGGTCGATGACCAGAAGAAGTTGGTGATTCGAGTCGGTTCAATGGGAGATCGTGTTTCAGCCATCTATTGTCGGACTGCTTTTGGAGCCTTGAAAAAAGCTGATCAGAGTAAGCTTGCGCTTCAAGCTGCTGCTCGCAGACAGCTGCCTCTGGCCTTTTTGTTCTTTTTTTTTAATGATCGATCGCTTTCAAGAGGGGGCTACCTTACGTCCTCTTTAAACGCCACCGAATTCTTTCAGGAAAGCCAAAGGCAGCCAGGCTTACACGACACTTACCAACCATATGGAGGCTAGACATAACCAGGGAAGGACAAAGCCATGGGGTCTATCGCAAGCCAGATTTAGATGGCATTCAGATAAGAACCAGTCGCGATGATTCCAAATTCAAGCCACGCCCCAGATCAAACTCAGGCCAGGTGGAAAGGGGCCTGATGATCGTCGGCTTGTCGATCGAGCGATCGCATCCGCACTCAATGCGTATCAGCAGAATCGTGTCCGCGAAATTCATTAGGAAATCTAGCTATGGTACTGAAAATGGAGAATACTTGTGTACTTATGTGCACCACACATTCATACAGCAGTAACGACAATAACAATAAGCATCATCAGCATCATCAACATCTTCATTGTCACCATCATCATCATCATCACCACCACCACCATCACCATCATCATAATAACCATCATTCACAATCATCATCATCAGTAGTAGCAACAACAACAACAACAACAACATCATAATCATCATCACCACCGCCACCACCATCATCACCATCATCATAATAACCATCATTCACGATCATCATCAGCAGCAGCAACAGCAACAACATCATCATCATCATCAACATCACCATGATCACCATCATCATAATAACCATCATTCACAATCATCATCATCAGCAGTAGCAACAACAACAACATCATCATCATCATCATCATCATAATCATCATCACCACCACCACCACCATCACCATCATCATAATAACCATCATTCACGATCATCATCAGCAGCAGCAGCAACAACATCATCATCATTATCAACGACATCACCATGATCACCATCATCATAATAACCATCATTCACAACCATCATCATCATCAGTAGCAGCATCATCATCACAACAACCATCACCATCACCATCACCATTACCACCACCGCCACCACCATCATCATCATCATCATAATAATAATAATAAGTACCATCAGTACCATAATCAGCACCATCATCTTCATAATAACAATAGCCACCATCAACATCATCACGTCCTCACCACCACCATCATCATCATCCTCATCATCCTCATCACCACCACCATCATCATCATCCTCATCACCACCATCACCACCATCATCATCATCACCGTCAGCACCAGCACCACCATCATCATAATAACCCTCATCACCCTCATCATCATCATCACCCTCAGCATCAGCATCATCATCATCACCATCACCATCATCACCATCATCATAATCACAAGCAGCAGCAGCAGCAGCATTGTGGGCTTCTTCTTGGCCATGGCGGCAGCTGAAGAGGCACCTGCGCTGCAGCAGGAGCGACGGCGCCCATTGCTGGGCGGCGCCCACCATGGATGCCGCCACAGCGTTCTGCAGCAGGCTCGCAGCAGCCATAGCCCTCATGATGCCGATGGTGAAGAAGAAGAACAAGAACAAGAACAAGGAATGGGGTGGGGAGGAAGGAGCTCCGTTCTGCTGCCATTGCTCCTAACACTGCTACTCGCCATCGCAGCAGGGGCGGCATCGGCGTCTGTCTCTGGCGGGGGCCGTCGGATCCTCGGCCGCCATTCGATCCTCGCCGCTCCATCTCATCATCATCATCATCATCAGCAGCAGCAGCAGCCGCAGCAGCATCATCAGCATCAGGCGGATCATGGCCATGGCGAGCAAGGTAGGGTTCCATGGTACGATGAGGGCGTAATCGCTACGGTAACTGGATCGAGAGGTCTCGATGGTCAGCATCGAGACGATGGCCAAGGTCAAGATGGTCAAGGCCAATATGGTCATGCTAAAGATGACCATGGTCAAGATAGTCAAGGTCAAGATGGCCATGCTAAAGATGGTCATGGTCAAGATGGGCATGCTAAAGAAGGCCATGGTCAAGATGGCCATGGTCAGGAAGGACATGGTCAACATGGACCTGGTCAAGGTCAAACCAGTCAAAGTCAACACAGTCAAGTTGGCCTTGGTCAAGATGGTCATGGCGACGACGAGTTCCCGTGGTACCAGCCCAAGAGCACGGAACCCACCGTCTTCAACAAGAGCGGGAGGACCTCGTCTCCGTGGTCCGCGTCTGCCCTCGACTCGCTCCGGACCTCCTTCCATTTCCAGCCACAGCACAACTGGATTAACGGTAAAAATAAATAAAAAACCAAAGAAGCTGTGGACCCCAGTCATCAGCATTCTGCGTCGCTTGACCCATGCTATTCTCGTAGTTTTCTGATCATGTGATGTCGAAGCGCATGCGCGTTAGTTCATTTAAAGGAATGAAGGGCGAGGGTTAAGCATCGGAAGAGACCAGTTCGTTGAAGAATTAGGAGAGGGGGGGATGCGGGTTAGCTCCTTGCGGAATGAATTGAGAATATGACGCGATCGGCTCGTTAAAGAATCAGAAGAGCTGGATGCAGGAGGTTAGTTCATTCGAGAATGAAGGGTGAGGATTAAGAGTTAGAAGTGATCGGTTTGTCAAGGAATCAAATGTTCTGCGCGTGGGCTGCTCTACTTCGTTCGGGAACGAAGGGTTGAGGATTAAGAATGAGAAGAGATCAATTGAAGAATTAGGAAATGGTTAGGTCATTAAGGAATGAAGGGCTCATGAGGATTAACGAATTAGACGAGATTGGTTCGTTAAGGAATAAAGGGTGAGGATTAAGAATCGGAAGAGATCAATTTGTCAACGAATTAGTCCATTAAGGAGTGAAGGGTGAGGATTAAGAATTAGAAGAGATAAGTTTGTTAAAGAATTAGACGAGATGGATGTGGGGTTTGTGTGTTCATCCAAGAATGAAGGGCGAGGATTAAGAATTAGAAGAAGTTCATTGAAAAAAATTAGAAGAGTGTGTAATTCATTGAAGAATGAAGGGTGCTCGGATTTAAAGAGTGCAATGAACCAAGTTCCAAACTAATCTACATTTATCAGCCCTGTTAGTTAGTTAGAAAACCGGCCAACAAATCGCCAGATAGCAGATTCGATTAAATTAGCGTGGCGCTTCTTCCACCATATACGTTGCTCCGATCTGATTTCCCAAACATATTATCCATCCACAAACTTGTCCCCAGAAGAGAGTGCTAACTTTTGCTTTGCTTTCTATAACATGCGCGAACCGCGGGATGCCACGGTGCCGAATCGCGCTCTACATCGTCGCGCGGATGCCGATGTCAAGACCCCAACGGTAAAAATCCTCAGTTTCTATGCCAACAGTTGAGAATCATGCGTCTGAAACCGTCTCTGGAGCGAATAGGATGAAACAGAAGAAGAAGGAGGAGAAAAAGAGCTAGATACTTAAAAAACAGACGCCGCAGGATCTTGATATATCGATTCGATCTGTGGGGATGCTGGCAGCGCCGCTGTATTACAGGGGATGGTACCACCTGTTCTACCAATACAACCCGCACGATGCGTTCTGGGGGCTCATCTCGTGGGGCCACGCGGTGTCGACGGACCTCATCCATTGGCTCTACCTCGATCTCGCGATGGTGCCCGACAAGTGGTACGATGCCCGCGGAGTGTGGACGGGTTCGGCCACGTTCGTGCACGGCGACGGGGGCCCGCCCACCGTGCTCTACACGGGCTCGACCAACGAGTCTGTGCAAGTGCAAGTTCTGGCATACCCGACTGATCCAGAAGATAGTCTGCTCCGCAACTGGACCAAGGCGCCCGACGTCAACCCCGTCTTGACGCCCCCCGACGGCATTCTGGACACCGACTTCCGCGACCCGACCACCGCGTGGCTCGGCCAAGACGGCCTCTGGCGCTTCGGGATGGGCTCCAAGATCAATGACACCGGCGTCGCTCTCATCTACCTGAGCCCCGACTTCGTCAGCTGGACGCTGCAGGAGCATTACCTGTACCAGGTCCATCATCAACTTCCTCGCACCTCTATGCCGTAGCGTGAACACATGATAAGGCCAGCTATAGTCAAGCTATTTGTGGGCTAGTTCAATAGGAGCATTACTTGTACCCAGTCTGTTATGAGCACAACCACTTACGTGCCTCTGTGGTGTAGCGTGAACACATGATAAGGTTAACTACACTCAGCTGTTTGCGGGCTAGTTAAGTAAAGAACAACATGATAAGGTCAACTATAGTCAGCTATTTGTGGGCTAGTTAAGTAAAGAACAAACCGTGGGAATTGAAAGTTTCGATCTATGGCAGAAAAAAAATGTGAGATCACACGTTCACACCTAGGGTTGAGTCTATAGACTTTTGCTTCAAGCAAGTAAAATCTCTTTTATATATCCAAGACACGATATTTTTTTACCATGTCAGTTGAATAAACAGAATCTAAACAATGTCTTCGTGTTATGAATATGTGAACATTACAATATTTTCACCTAGACTTGAACCCAAGACCTTGTATCACGAGATTCAAATCTTAACTATTAAAGTAACATTTCAAGACATTTTTATTTTATAGTCACTATTATATAAAGGAAAACTCTAGAACTTTCTAAAATATTCTATAATCTTTTAAAATATTTTAGATCTAAAACATTCTTAAAATTATTGGGCTATTCTATAGAAACTTTCAAATATAGACATATAGATCATAATAAAACAATTTGAACCAACATTAGTCGTGAGCTCCAAGCTTACATTGATCCAACTCCTCTTTGTACTCATTCTATTATAATAAACTCATTCTTTTATTATCAATTTACTCTCCTCTTTTTTTATCTATTTTCTTATATCTTCCTTAAATCGTTCAATCTCTTGCTTTGTTCTAACAGGTCGAAGGCACCGGCATGTGGGAATGCCTCGACTTCTACCCCATCTACGCATCCGGCTCGCGCTCGGGTGTGGACACGTCCGACATCTACCGCTCGGACGTCGCCATCAAGCACGTAATCAAGGCGAGCATGGACAACACGAAGCTCGACTTTTACACGCTCGGGAGGTACGACTACGGGAACCACACGTTCGCCCCCGACAACCCTCCCGCGGCGCTAGGCTCGGGCCCAAGATACGACTACGGCAAGTTCTACGCTTCCAAGACATTCTACGACCCGAACAAGGGCCGCCGTGTGTTGTGGGGCTGGGTCAACGAGTCGGACAGCCTGCAGGACGACATCGCCAAAGGCTGGGCATCTGTGCTGGTAAAAAGAAGAAGAAGAAAAGCAATTGATCCGATCCGATTCCCCTGTCTGACAAATCAAGATTATCATACTAACCTCGAGTGATTAGGAGCGCTAATTAATCACGCTGAATTATCTATCTACCGCAGGGCTTGCCGAGGCAAGTCTGGTTCGACAACTTGACGCAGTCGAACCTCATACAGTGGCCAGTCGAGGAGCTGCTGAGCCTCCGGGGATCGAACACTTCGATCCGAAACGTGGTGCTCGAGGCCGGCTCGGTGGCGGAGGTCCCACGAGCCACAGGAGCCCAGGTAAAAAAAAAAAAAAAACTCTCAATTGCAAGTCTCCTGATTTGTTGAGAATCAAGCATTGACATTAACATTTTATATGAAGCAAACACAAAATACAACAAGTAGTACTTGAACCTAAGTATGTTCTGATCGAGTTTCTTTGTACTGACGGAATCAAGTGGGACATCGAGCTCACGATCGACAACCCGATCTTGTCTCGCGGTGACGACGTCGGTGACAAGATCGGCCTGAGGGACGGTGGCGATGTGGCTGGCGTGTATAGTTGTGCCGAAGCTGGCGCTTCTAGACAAGGCTACTATGGGCCTTTCGGGCTGCTGGTCCTCGCATCTGATGATCTGCAAGAACAGACTGCGGTTTACTTCTACTTCACCAGTATCGATGGGAAATGGACAGCCTTGGTCTGCAACGACCAGAGCAGGTAAAAAAAAATGCCAGTTAGTGCCTCCTTGTTCTTGTTACTAATGTTCGTCGATCTGATCTAACCCTTTGCTAACATCATGTTTGTGTTGTGTGTATGGCTTCAAAGATCGACTGTCGCAACCGACGTAGACAAGTCCATCTATGGCTCCTTCGTTCCAGTTTTGGAGGACGAAACCACACTCTCCCTCCGGGTGTTGGTAAGTGCTCAAGTCTCCACGTATTAACCTTGTAGGGTCCTCTCACAAAGGTAACTAGCCTCCTTTTATAGACTTAAAAACCCTAGGTGAGTGAGCTCATCAGACTAGAGATCTTACATCCTTTTTCTCTTACCATTAGATTCAAGCTTTCGATCTTCACCCTTTATTCCTTAATGAACTAGCCCGCAAATAGCTGAACATGAACATAGTTAACATTATAGTGTAAAACACTATGGTACAGAGGCTAGTGAATGGTTATGCTCGTAAAAGTTAGTCTGCTTGATCAACCGATTGACTTACAAGCTTGATAAAGTCAGTTAGATGCCAAGGGGTAAAAGACTTAGAGTCCTCGTCCCCTGATGATTTTTTTTATCTGGCCTATTCACACTTCAGGTTGATCACTCCATCGTGGAAACGTTTGCACAAGGTGGGAGGGTTTGCATAACCTCACGGGTCTACCCCACCGTAGCCTTGGACGATGATGCGAAGCTCTTCTTGTTCAACAATGGCACCGCATCCGTGACTGTGTCGAGCCTCGATGCTTGGCGCGTCTCCAGCGCCAATCTCCGCCCGTTCTGATCGTCGCCACTTATCTGTTTCCGATCTGCTTATCATTCATCTTGACCCGCCTACTTATGACACCTTATCAGCTTATTATCTGTTAGATCGACCGATTTGCCAGCTACATCAACTTATCATTATATTGACCAACGTATCATTCTATTGTCCATTGGTATGCACTGGGTATCAACTCTACCGCCGGATATTGTCACACTCCTCTTATTAATTAATTTTTCATGATTATCCCTCCTCTCATTCCTTTTAAAATTTCCTTTTCGTGCTCCTTCAATTGCTGCAGAAAGCAAGCCCATTCTCTCTTAGAGGTTGTTGGTCCAGCATCGAACTTATCCCAATTAAGTTTCAATCTGTTTCCAAATATTTTACCCTAATTATTCACAAAATAAGGGTTCCAAATGAGAGGTTGTCGGTCTTTCAACTCTTCTTGTTCGAGAGGGCATTTCACTAATAACCCTTTTTTTCACATCATCCTATGCACGGAAAAGTCCTTTAATAAAATTGTCCTCCCATGTATTCGATAACTTAACTTTGTTAATTTGCATAAACATCCACCTTACCTTTTGGCTACTATGGACCTCGCTTGAAGAGTAAATGTTTCTAAGGTCCACTTTTCGGCGTTAAGCTTCGTACTACAAACTTAGCAATGAAGTTTTACTTTGCTACAAGGGGTCAATCACTCCAAGTTTGCCACTTCTCTTGGAAAGCGTGTTGAACGTAGACCAAGATACTTTAGCACATGCGAATTGCTCGGAGTTCCTAGCCCAAAGAAAGTTCCTAACTGTTCTTTTGATCTAGTTCATACACGATCTAGTGAAAATCCAGTTGGAAGTGATACCCCAAATAGAGGAAAGGATGACTAAATTAACAATTGTCACCCGGCCTGCTAAATAAAGATTAGTCTTTCTAGAAAAGCAATTTCTTGTTCATCCTTAAGAGCAATAGAGGCATATGACATTCAGAGGGGAGTTCGATACCCACTTGGCATATGAGGTATCAAACACCTACAATCAATCCATCTAAATTTGGATGATGGGTGAGGACCTTCTCCCGTCCAAAATGCAACTTATTCCAATTGATAAGGGCCCCCCAAACCCTTGCAAAAAATGTATAACATTTATGCTGCTTAGTTGAGATTTTCCAAAGAACCTTCCAAGTAGAGGGTAGTGTCATTAGCAAATTTGACATCCATCAATCTTTGCTTGAATCTAGCAATTTTCATTCCTTTCAATCCTATTTCCTCTGTTGCCAAAAACTTGTGTAGTGCTTCTGCATAGAGAAAAAATAAGAAAGGGGCGAGGGGGCAGCCTTGTCTAATTGATCTAGAGATTTGAAAAGGTATGCCACCTGCCATTAGCATTCGACTCCTAACCGTTGAACAAAACGAAAAACGGCCATTAATCCATCTTTCATTGAAGTTAAACCTTTGTAGTACAACTTTGAAAAACTGCCAACGTCTGACCCTGTCATATGTTTTTTTTAAGTCTAAAAGGATCATTGCAACATTCTCCTTTCTGTTCGCAGCAACTTCCCAAAATGTAAATATATTTTCAAAGATACTAGGCTCTTTTATTAAACCAGCTTGAGACGATTGAAGCATAGTTTTTGCAAATAGCTTGTACACCATGTTAAGAACTGTAATGGGCTGCTATTTCTGACTGAATGTCTTCTAACGGTCTCTCTCCTTTTGGAATCAAATATATCATGCCCTATGTAATTTCTTGAGGTAGGCTTCCACAGTCAAAACATTCCTTGAAATGCAACACACATATCATTGCCAATCCAATTGTAGTAGAAGCGATAAAAGGTCGGTTTCAAGCCATCTAGACTAGAACAACTTTCATTTGATAATTTTTCTAGAGCAATAAAAAGTTTAACCTTTGAAAAGGCCTTTATAAGCTTAGCATTCATCTTATTTGATACAATTTCATGTAAGGTACCTAAAGCCCTATTCGTTCGTTCGACGTGTTGCCAGATAGACACGGATATGCTCCCTGCCTGCTATAGGCACATTATGGTCAGGCCCGATTGAGTGCCACTTCTCCCGCCCATAAACGAAAGTTTACTAATTGTATTCAAGTGATTAGAAGACATAGGGGATTCAGACAAAATGTCTTTATAGAAACTTGTTATATCATGCATTTCTTCTAGCTCTGATGTAATGTCCAATTGTTTTCCTTTTTTAATTTGATAGAGGTACTCTTTCTTTAGGGCCCTGTAGCTCAAAAAAACTCTTTGTGCACTGATCACCTACCTGAGTCCACCGGGCAACTTGCTTGTGATAGGTTAAGAGAGATCTTTTGTCATCTAGTTGTCGAATTTTTTCCCCAACTGCATCGATCATATTATTATATTTTGAATTTGAAGGATCACATTTCTACAAGCTTTGTGTCGATTTCAGTCCTTACCTTAAGATTCCATTCCTTTGTTTAATATTTTGTAAGTTTATGTCTGGCCTTGTCTTTGAAAAAAAATTTAAGTGTTGTAATCCCTTTAACAAGCTTGCTTGCCATGATGCTCTTTGATGTAGCCATCGGCAATTCTAAAATAGTCGGAGCATGGTCGGAACATGAGGAGCCACGCAAGATTCCTATAAAACTCCCTGTAGTCTCCAAGCTTGGTCTTACATAAAAAAAATCTATATGTGAGAGGTTTGCACCTTGGTCTCTCTTGCTTGATCGTGAAAAGTTCTTGCTACGAGAAATTCTATAGAAATGCATTGACATCCAAACATCTTCCAATTGTAGTTTGAAACTTAATTGTTCCCAAGATGAGAATTCAGCCATGTGAATAGTGATAGTACTGTCTCATTGTCTATCTTTTGTGGATTCTATCATGTTAAAATTCCCTCCTGTACACCAACAATGAGCTTGTGGAATACTTTGGCTTATTGAGCACCAAAAAGCTTTTCTATCTTGTTTATTATTAGGCACATACACATTCAAGAAACCAATCTTTTCTTGATTCAAATTTAGGATCACATATTGTGCATGCCCTTGAACAACCTCACTTTTATCTACAATTTGGGGTACCAAGTTTGCCTTGACCAACATGCCAACCCTCCTCTTACAAATCGTAGATTAGTGCCTTTAGACCAAAAAATGTTTATAGGAACCTAGGAGCATTACTTAAGTGATATTCCCGAAACATGAAGATGCCTATATCACCAATTAGACACCTTTGTAACTCTCAACGAAATCTACTTTTCGTGGCCTAACACTGAGATCCACCAAAGCCTTGTAAGTTCGAAGAGAGAGGACTTTCATAAATCACTTCTTTTTTCTCTTTTTTACTCTTTGCGATTACCAGCTTTCATTTCTTCAAGGTTCTCTTGGTGCTGAAGAGAAGCTGTCCATGTTGGGTTCTCATTGCATGTTTCAAGAGAGTGAGATTAGCTTTCCTATTTGGAGCTTTTGGAAACCTTGACCTTTTGTATATTTCTTTTCTTTTCTTGATAATTCCAACCCTCTTCATTATTGTCTATTTCTCTAGTAGGTGGCTTGTCCTCTAATGACCTTCTAGCATCTCGACATGATTTAGCAAGATATCCTAATTGATTGTAGACAAAACATTTATTGAGGAGATCCGAATACAAGAACCTTTGTTCATTGAGGCCTCTGATACAAATTTTGGTTGGCAAATTGTTTACTTTTGACACTAAGACCTTAACAGATGGCATTCCATCACCACTAGCATCTTTGGGAGAGCATTGTCCCATGTGCTGCATCACTAAACCAATTAATGACTCTAATAAAGGAAGGTATTTTGAGCTGAGATTAGGAAAGTATGCTAAGACAATAACAAACTTTTCTTGTTCTGCAGTAGCTTCTTGAGCACTAAAGTCGCGCTTCCACGGAGAGAAAAGAATTCGCACTCCTCTAAAATCTAGTGTCCATAATTTCAGAAGAGAGTCCACATACTTGGATTCTTCAAATTGTAGCCGATAGAAGCCTCGTCCTAGGATTTGTATATCCGTTATTTTGCCAACAACATCTAGAAGGCGAGCTTCGAGCATGTCTCGGAGCTCCCCTCGATTCCGTCGCTTCCCTATGACCCTGCAGATTATTGCGTGTTGTAACCTTTCAATCTCTGCATCGAGCCAGCACTGCTTCTATTTCTAGCGTCCGCGGTAACACAGACTAGACGCTCCTCGGAGAGAGCGAACGGAAACTTCGCTCGAGTCCCTTGGAGTTGTCCGATCCTCGTGGTCTATGCCCTACTCGATCCATGGCACAGGTCCCTCAGCCCACGATTCCTCCTCTCTTCTTTCTTCCTTTTCTTCTTCTTCTTCTTAGTTTTGTATTTTGCCACCCGCTACAAACCTCCTACTACAGCAGCAGCATTTTGACACCTGCTCCAAACCTCCTACTACAGCAGCAACATTCTGACACCTGCTACAAACCTCCTACTGCAGTAGCAGTATTTTGACACCGGCTACAAACCTCTTGCTAACTACAAGCCCGGGATCTTTGCCCTTTGATCCAGATCTCTTCTGGTCAATGAATGAAATGCCAGATGTTGCTTGATAACTATATCTATCTGGAAAAACCATTTTTGGTTCTCTGTTTAGGGCTAACTCTGGCAAATAGCAAATAGTACAGGGCTATTATTGTAAATACCCAAAACCTGCGGGGGTTTTAACTCTAGGGATCTCGCGCAGAGCGGAACGGAGCGCGAAGAAAGCGAGAAGCCATGGCCGTCCGAGAGGACGACGTCGACGCTGAGGACACAGGATTCGAGGAGATGGGCTTAGATCCACGCCTCCTGAAAGCCCTGAGCAAACGGCGTATCTCCGTCCCTACTCCCATTCAGCTCAAGGCCATCCCGCTCATCACGGTAACAAACGCCTACTGATGCCTGCTTTTGATCTTCAGCTTCTTCTGGAAATCATCGCCCCCTCTTCTTTTTTTATTGTTTTTTAAAATGACTTGGGAGCCTCTTTTGCTATCGACGAATACAACTCTTTCTTGTGGCTTTGTGATTTGTGAGACATTGTTGGAGCTTTCCAATCATTCGATAGAAATTTGAGAGAATTAGGGTTCGTAACTTCAGCCGATCATCTTCAATCATTCAAAGCCGTTCCTTTCCGTGGATAAGCCAGGTGATGCGATTTTCTGGCTTCGGACAAGGACGTTTGGTAGCCAACAAAATTGGCCCCTCTTTTGATTTCTGCCTGTTTGGTTTGGAAAAATCTAGCTGGCAAAATCCAGACTCGAGTGAAACTGGTGGTTAATTTGTTAAAAGTTACCAGTTGTTTTGATATCTTGGTAATTAGTATAAAACATTGTTGAAGGAAATGTGAACTCGATTAATTGGGTCCAGCAGTTAACCAGTTACAAATTCTAGCATTTGTTTTGTTTACTTGGTAATCGGATAGATTTAAGATGAGCATTTGTTTCAATGTACGCTTACGAAGTGTTACATGCATGTGATTAAAGCTCGGTGTAACAGCCTCATTCTTCATGTAAGCTCATGCCACTGCATTTTGTGATATAAACATTCAAATTTCTCCTTGTCGAAAAGCTGATGTAACTATTTCTCATGTCATTACATGTTATGTTGTTAAATTTATCACCTATATTCACAAGTTGTTCCTTGAATTTTAGTTAGACTCTCGTGGATCACAGTGGTAGGCTGTAAGTCACGATGATCAAATAATGAACCTGACACGTAGAAAAATGCTGAATGCTAACATTGTTCGAGTAGGTGGGAAACAAATGAAAAGACTGTAACTGGAATAAAAGCCTTTACAAACTTCTGTGTTTTGGATCAATTATGAGTTTGTTGATGTAATGTAGAAGATGAGCAGAAAGCATACCGAGTGTTTTCGTTGGTTGTTCTGCCGTTAACAAGAGCTGTGGAAGTGACAGTAAAGTCTTGTTACAATTTTTGGAAATCATGCCTAGTATCCACACGTCTGAGCATTAGAAGGTGGCATATTCTTATATTTCTGATGCATTGATAGTAACATTGGTCACATTTTCTGTTTTCTGCTAAATATTCAGGAAATGTTTTTCTACTTTCCATGTACATGAGTGAGCACATGAGTGCAACTGCACGCACAACTGTCTCACCATATACTCCATTCTTTACTGGAGCCTGTGGTTTCTTCTCTAGACTACCAGGCTGCTTAATATTTAAGTGGCAGCTTGGCGTATTAATATAGTTAATGAAGAATATTAACAGGCCTGAAACCTTATATTTATCTGTGTTTGATGGTTGAATTGGAGTGGAAGCATTAAATTTGCAACAAACTTCACTGGTACAGGGTTAAGCTTAGTAAATAATCTAGGTTCTACAGTGCAATCTCAATCTCATGCCTTCTTTGTTCCGAGTTTTGTTGCATATTTTTTTGTTTACTTTTGTATTATCCCCATCTAGGTAGCTCCTGTGAAACAAGTCATCCTTATCTGGATTTTTTATTATTAGTATTCTCCACATGCTTTCATTGCAAGAGAATTGTAAGTGGCACAGGTGTTAGATGAACAACTCTATTTCTGGCATTTGTGTAATAATCATCAAATAATTCACAGAGAATATTTGATGTTATTCGACCAAAACTTGGTTTTTATGAAGAGTTTCATTCTGTTATGCAGGAGGGAAAGGATGTAGTTGCAAGAGCAAGGACAGGATCCGGAAAGACTCTTGCTTATCTACTCCCTCTACTTCAGAAGTGCATCAATAATCGGAGAGATACAGAGTCTGGTCCAGCAGCTTTGGTGCTAGTTCCTACGAGAGAGTTATGTCAGCAAGTATATGCAGAAGCAACATCCCTGTTGGAGCATTGTGGAGGACCATGGAAAGCAGCACAGTTAACAAGTAGCATGTCTACACCATCTTTGGTATTTCATAATTTTTTGACTCGTTTCTTTGTTATTGTTATGCTGCAAGTAAGACAAGCTGAGCTAAATGGCTGTTCTTAACAGAATACTGTACTTGGAGGGGGTCCAGATGTTCTGATATCAACACCGGCTTGTATTGCTATGTGCATACGAGAAAAAATCCTCAAAACATCCTCGTGGCAAGACAGGCTATCAACTATGGTGTTAGATGAGGTACACACAGATACTTCCATTGTAAATCCAGAGTACTCTGGAAATATATAATTCAATGGTGGATACCTCGATACATTAACAGTTTTGTTTTTACTGGTAAGAGAGAGAATATGTTTGTGTGTGAGGGAGAGATGTAAGGTAATATTAAAAACTTTGTATGATTTTAATTGGTGATATTTCAATGCATACATACTTTGCGGAGCTACTTTTCTGAACCTCATTTGCAAAGGTTTTTTGTTGATTTACATTGTGCTTCAGCTTGTGTGCTTTCACCAATAAGGTGCATGCAAACTTACCAATTTTTGTTTGTATTCATTGCAGGCAGATCTCCTTCTTTCATATGGTTATGAAGATGACATTCGAAACCTTGCACCACACATTCCCCGGAAGTGTCAGTGTGTCTTGATGTCTGCAACGTCAAGGTAAGATCACAAATTTCCTGCATTGGAATCATGGTTTGTGTAATGCAGTATTGTTTAGTCACGAAAGACTTATATATTATGTTTTTTGGATATAGCTCTGAGATAGAAAAACTCAAGAAGCTCGTGTTACACAATCCGGTCACACTGACTCTCACTGAAGTAGAAGGTGATTTGAAGGATGATATTGTCCCAGCATCTGTACAACAATTCCAGGTGTCATTTTACTCAAGCATATATGCTTACTTTCTCTCCTTGGAAATAAGTCTCAAGCCACCTCATTCAGTCAATTCTCTGAATTTAACAAAAAATTTGTATCCTTAGTGTGAAATTTACTTTGACTATTCTCTGTTTAGTGACTAGGCACTTGATATGATTGAATTTAGGAGTATAATTTTATTCATTTTATTTCACCAAATGTTTGCAGATTTCATGTAAAGCTGAGGACAAGCTCCTAAATATTCTGGCCCTCTTGCATCTGGAACTTGTACAGAAGAAGGTTCTTATCTTTGTAAACAAAGTTGAGACTGGATTTCGTCTGAAGCTTTTCTTTGAGCAGGTTAAATCTTTTTGATCCCATGTATATGTGGTTGCTGTTTAGATCCTTGAAAATGGCATCAGTCCTAAGAAATTAGCTGTTTGTTGTCAGTTTAGTGTCAAATCAGCAGTACTGAATGCACAGTTGCCGCAAAATTCAAGACTGCATATACTGCAGGTATGATTTCTGTTGCTTATGTCTTATCTATTGTAAAAGTAATAGATAAGAAGTAAGTTGGCACTAATGACGATATTTTCTGTATAGGAGTTCAACCTTGGCTTATTTGATCATCTGATTGCCACAGATGACGGTAAGCTTGTAATGGCGGATAAAGCGCAGAAATCCAGCGATGTAAAAGGGAAAGGTGGATCAAATCCTAATGGGAAGAAGAAACATGGAAAACAGTCTGCTTTGGACTCTGAATTTGGAGTTGTACGAGGGATTGATTTCAAAAATGTTCACACTGTACGTGCGTCTGGAAGTGATATAGAAATTATATCACTCTATCCTTTATTGCAACATATTATCCAAAAGTCAGTTTGTAGAGAGACCATATAATTTTGTTATCTTATCACTTGGGTTTTCACCTGGCCTTTCTCTGGTGTGGTCGATATGCCTATGTGATCTGTTAATATGGTTAAGACTTTCACAGGATATTCTTTCCTATTATTTATTTTTCTTGGTGCTAAGTATTACGATTTGTTTAATAGGTAATCAATTTCGATGCCCCAAAAACTCCCTCTGGTTATGTGCATCGGATTGGACGAACAGGTCGTGCCCAATCAACTGGCTGTGCTATCTCTCTTGTAAGTATTGCCTCAAAAGCTACTTTGTCAACTCCACTATGGTTGCACAACGGGTGAAACAGTTGCCTGATATATGTATAATTCTACTGTTTGTAGTGCTGTTTCTTGAAGGTAGTTGTGCATCTATCTATATGCTACTGTAGAATTAGATGTTTGCATATAGTTACAGAGATATAACTTGCAAATATATGAATTGTTCATAACGCGCAAGGTTCTCCTTTAAAATATATCTCTTTTTAAACAAGTGTGATGTCTTATGGTTCTCTGAAATGGTAGACTGTTTTATAGGTTTCTCCAGAGGAGGAAAAATTCTTTGAAGATATCGAAGACATGCTAAGAGAAGGTAGCAACAGTGAAAAATCGAAGCATATCCTAGAATTTCCCCTTTTGACAAAAAATGCTGTGGAATCGTTAAGATATAGAGCGGAGGTAATGAAAACAACATATTATGAGGTTGTGTTCTGATTTATTTGTTATTGATGAGCCGGTTGTTCTATCTTCAGGGATTAGTTTATGTTTCAGGTTGTAGAAATGTGGTTCCCTTGTTACATCTGCAGCATCTATGTTTGTTTTATCATGTTTTTCATTCTGATCTGTTTTTTCATATCGTGTTTAATGTGCCATGTGACCATTCGATGTAAATGTGTCTCTAGCCAGCAACTTTTCCAACAAAATATAATCCTAATTTCTTATAAGTGCTGCACACATTTTGACGATATCAAAATTGGGCTTTCTCGAAGGATGTGGCCAGAGGAGTGACCAAAGTGGCAATAAAGGAAGCCCAAGCTAAGGAACTTAGATTGGAGATTCTGAACTCTGAAAGGTTTGAGCAGTTTGAAATGTGATTGGTTTAGACTATGGTGTTCTGTTTACTAGTTACTTTTAATGGACCCATGAATACGATGCAGGTTAAAAGCTCACTTCGAAGACAATCCTACTGATCTTGGTAATTTACTAGATACATCACCGACCTAGATCACTATGAGAATCATAATGTTTAAAGATTAGTTTTTGACCTGATGTGTTGCAGATTTGCTAAAACATGATAAAGTTCTCAGTAAAAGGCAACCTCTACCACACTTGAAGTCTATACCTGAATACATGCGAGACCCATCAACTGAGGCTGCAAGCAAGACGCTGAAGCTTGCCAGGGCTGCAATGGGGCAGGTTTCAGGGGTGAAGAGGAAGAGGAGGGGTAAAATGGATGACCCGTTGAGAACCTTTTCAGCAAATGTGAGTTACCTGACCTCCATTATTTTTTCTTTTGAGTATGCAACAGAGATTTGTCCATGTAGAGGTGCTATAAATATAGCCACACAGCTTGTAGCACATAGACATATAACAGACAAAAACATGCTGGTAATTGTAACAAATGCATAGCTATGTCACATGTGGGATACAAGCAAGCTAATCAGGTTATGAATCAAATGTAACCATGCATTGTTCTACATCTTTTCACACGAATGAGTGAACACCCTTGAGCGAATTTCAGCTACCTTCATTATCTTCTCTTTTCAGTATGCAAAAGATTGATATATGTGTGTAGAGGCTAGTGATTGTAACAAATGCATAGTAATTCTGCATGCATATGCAAAAAGCTCACCAGGTTTATAAGACTTGTTCTACCTTATAGGGGGGGAGGAAAGGAAAGGCTGGACCTGATGGATCAAAGAGCACTTTATGGGCACGGAAGCAAGGCAAGAGAAAACCTTCAGGCAGCAATGGCAAGCCTCGTGAACGAAAGAAGAAACACAGACGTACTAAATAGAGTGTATCCTGTCCCAGTAGGTGGTCTCCAAAAGGGTGCTGAAATTGCATTTCAAGTAAAAATCTCTATGCAAAATTAACACCATTTCATCGTGTTTGTATAGTATACTTGAGTCGTTATCCCGAATTTTGCCTTGAGCAGCGGCAGACATTGAATGAAGCTGGCGCTGTTCTGTGTCTTGCTCACCGGTTGTCGCAATATTTTTCCCTGGTATATCTCGATCGAAGCTTTCAGTTGATCCTAAAAGTCTATTTATTGATGCCCGAAGAACTGGGCTGTGTCGAATCTGTAAACCAGTTCATCCTAGAGTGATTTGTACACGTGGAAAGCACAAAAAACCCTGAGATTCAAAACATTTGTGGTTGAAATCAAAAGAGGTAACAGATATCTTAGATTCAGTAAATCACAAGATGACTGATCTTATTTGACATGGTATATATGTATATATCAACCTTTCGTGCCTAGTTTTAAAAGTATGTCTCTACTTAGTAGGCTTGTGCTTGGTTTGTCTCCTTTGCGGTTCTCTGTGCCTTCTCCATCATGGGTTGTGCTGATTCCACAAGTCTTGAAACGATTCTCGAATGGATCAGTGTTGATCAGTGCTGAAGCATTTGTATAAATAAGATCAGTGTAGATCAGTGCTGAAACATCTGTATAAATAAATAAGATCAATGTTATTCAATGCTGAAAGAATTGTGTAAAACGTTTGGAGGAACGATCAAAAGGTGTAGGTAGATACAGCTTCGAATGTCTGAGATTGTAGTAAATTGACCGAATGGGGCAAAGGTCGGATCTCGGACTCTGGCGAGTAGAATAGCTTATCAGAGAAACATGGATTGATCAGCTTATTAGAGAAACATGGATGGATCAACAAATAGCACGGGCAGAAAAACAGCAGACTATTGTGTAGAGCTCGCCTCCTTGAAATAAATCGGCGAAAACTCTCGACCACATATGTGTGTGTATCTGCACGGGCGTATTTTATACGTCTTCATATGGAATACGTATGCGTGTGTGCGTATGCAAATAAAGAAACACGCGCGTTGTATGTGCACGTATGCATGCATGCGAATGCGCATGAATGCACTCTATGCATGTACGGATACGCGTATGTATACGTGCGTGTATGCACGTATGTACGTATGACCGTATGGCCGTATGAACGTATGAACGTATGTACGTATGTACGTATGCGTGCATGTACGTATGCGGATGATGCATGGAGTTCCCGCGCGAATACACAGACGACGAAGAAGAAGAAGAAGAAGAAGAAGAAGAAGAAGACAGAAGAAGAAGAAGAAGAAGAAGCAGCAGCAGCGCAGTGCGAGCGGGGGAGTGCACAGAGCCGGCTATGGAGGCCCCCGATCTCGATGAGCTCGAATGGATGGCGCAGCAGCAGGAGAGCTTCCCCCTCCCCGGAGCTGACGACCAAGACCCGATGCACGACGACCTCGAACGCTACTACCTCCACGAAGCTGAAGCTGCAGATTCGATGCTTCCTCCTCTCCCGACAGGCTCGTTTTGCCCTGCCCCCTTTTTTCTCTTCGTTCTGCTAGCGCTCCTGCAATTCATCTGAGAACTAGCGACGGCTCTTCGTCCCCCCGTTGTCTTCGCAGATGCGAAGGTACCCCCAGAGATCGAGCTCAAGAAGAGGGCCTTATCACGCGAAACGGAAGGGAAAGAATGTACGTAGGATCGGTTGCGATTGTAGAAGAAAGAAACAGGAAGCTAATTTTAAGCCAATGCCATCTCCACATTTTGACGGATTTGCTATCAAAATGAGCTGGTTCTGTCCGATCAAGTGTACATAGATTCAAACGCATACACATCACGCACACCACACATGCATTGCATACATGCCACACATGCATTGCATCTACATACAGGTATACATATGTACACGCAAACATACGCGCATGCAGTCATACAAGCATACGGAGTATACAAATGCAGACATGCATCCACACTGACACAAATGTTATGATCTTAGCTTCTGCCAACAAGCGTGGGAGAACCATTCCTGCTGCACATGTGGAAGAGAATGATTGGGTCCTACCTGAGGTGGGTTCGTCGTCGCCGTCCAATCCTGAGATTGATGCCTGCATTGTAACCTCAAATTCAGATGCGAAGCTACCCAGGAGGAGATTGGCTGACATTGAGGGTGACTTCATGCCGATCACAGATCCTTCTGGCGATCGCGTGTATTCAAAGCTCACCACTATCCCAGAGACGGCTAAGAGTTTGCCCTATAAGTCTCCTGGTCAATCTCACCATGGTATGTGATGCACATTCATATTAACCCTGTTTATTCTATTTTAGCTCTCCACACCATTGTTTTCAAGTAGAACATTTCTTAAAGACCCACTATGTCATTTGCCTCCTAGTAGGACACTTGAGATGAATAATTAGACTTGAAAAAGAAAAATGAAGCTTTTGCACTTGCAACCATAACAATCGAGAATGACAGACGAATTTGTGCCAGAGAAGAATCACATCAAAGGAATGTCAAAGTATGAAATACTTCATGGCCCCTGATTGAAACTGGAACCTTCACACTATAATTATGCATCAAGGGCTATTCAAGCTAATCAAACGAAGATCAGTTTATAGAAGATCCGTAACTAAAATGTAGGAAGCCAGAGCTTGTTTTGTTGTTTGTTAGTTGTTGCGTATTCTTTTTATGGAATCGTAGCTCCTTGCAAAATTAGCTTCTCGTATTAATTCTTAGTCACAGTTTTGGAGATGTCAAATATGATAGAGTTATCACATCTGGCGCAGCAGTTTTGAAAGATGTTTAGCTGCATTACATTTTTCAGGGTTTAGTATCTAGCATCCGTATAAATAAGCGTGGTTTCCATCCTAGGGATTGGTTATTAATCCAGGTTGTCATAACAGTATTGTCGTAAACACCCATCTAGGCACATGGAATTTTGCACAAAAAAAGGCTTTTATGATGTAAAAGGCAATGAGAATGATTATTCAATATAGTTTATGTCTCGTAGGCTTCCTTGATTCACAGTTTACTCACATTTTGAAGGACCAACTTGAATCTCAGCCTTCTAATCTTGACTATTGGTTGCTGTAGCCATATTAATTTAACCTTTCTTCTAGTTTTCTCTGTTTGTGTACCTGCTTTACCTATGCAGAGATGTAGATTTGAATGACTTTCTTGGATGCCATCAATAGTGTATCAGTCTTGGAAATTTTCTACATTTCAATGCATTTGGTTGGTGAATGCAGGTCTTCTATCTGAACCTTTTAGTGTCCTTGTTGAACAAATTGATCAGGAAGCTTTGAGACAGGTATTTGAAGATCTACATCCGTAACTAAATCTGCCAAAAATCTCCTCAAGTATAAAATCTATTAAACTATGCAAGAAGAAATTTAATCTGTCGTCAAGAAGGGGTTACTTAAAGCTGCTAACTAAATTCATGGGTCCTGTTTCAGGCATGTAAGATTGTAGAAGATCAGACTGTGGTTGAAGATCATATGATAGATTCACCACAACATGAACAACTATGGGTTGAAAAATATGCTCCGAAATCTTTCACGGAATTATTGAGTGATGAACAAACAAATAGGGAGGTAATGATTCTATAAATGATAATCTGCCTGGAAGATTTTCCCATAAGTGGATGTCATACAATGTTTGTTTGTATTTAAAAGGTCTTGCGATGGTTAAAGCAATGGGACAAGTGTGTATTTGGTGGAGAAAAGACATCCACATCTCTTGATGTATTTGCAGCTCTAAAACGACATGCACCAGTATATCACGGTAGACAGTCAATGCATCAAGAAAAAACTTCAAGCAACAGTCGTATGTTACTTGACTCAAAGAGCAGTGTTGGAGGTGCACAAAGTTCAATTCACTCATCAAGTCCCCCTAACCCCACTATACCTACGAAGACTTATCAAAAACAATCAGAAACAATTTTAGACAGGCCAAAAGAAAAGGTCCACTGTAAATTTTATGTTCTGTATTGGTTAACTCTTGAATATCTTGTTTTCGGAATGTAAAGCACTTCATCTTCCATGCTTTTAAAGTAATGCCTCCATGTGCATAGCAGTCATAGCTGTGCTTATAAAAAGTAGTTGTCCTTCTCAGGTTCTTCTTTTATGTGGACCTCCTGGTCTTGGTAAAACAACACTTGCACATGTGGCTGCCAAACATTGTGGATACCGAGTTGTAGAGGTATGTACAAAACTCCCATGGTAGTGGATACTTAAAAAGTGATATCTTTCTTAAACATGACCTTAAGTTTTATAGATTAATGCTAGTGATGATCGAGTTGCCTCAACTCTGCAATCCAAGATCTTGGATGCAATTCAAATGAGACCTCTTATGGGCGACATGAGGCCTAATTGTGTGGTAAGCAATCTCCGTTTAGTTTCTTTGCAAGCACTACATTACTCAACCTTTATTTTACTTTGTCATTTTGATACATGCAGATAATCGATGAAATTGATGGAGCTCTTGGAGGTGTGGATGGCAAAGGTGCTATTGATGCTCTTTTGAAAATAGTATGTCACAATTTCAATAATTTAAGCTATGATGTTATCTTGATTCTATTGAATCCTAAATTTTTGTAACCCTTAATCATCCTTGTACCAATTTCATTTGGCATCAGGCTTATTCCGATGTGAAAGAGAAGGAGAATATGGCAGAGAATGGACAAGTTAGGCAGGTTTCCAAGAAAAGGGCCTCTTCTGGGACACTTTCAAGACCTGTGAGTGTAACCATCTCAGATCCTATTCAAGCAATGTAAATTTTTGCTTGAATATTATTATTCTTGCTGAACTGATACGAGCATTCATGGTTTTCATATAATTAATGTAATAGGTTATTTGTATTTGCAATGACCTATATGCGCCAGCATTGAGGCAGCTGAGACAAATGGCGAAGTATATATACTTTTTCTATATTGCAGCATGTATTTGGATTTTTTAGCCATACATACGGAATTTCCTGAGGATTGATCAGCTATTCCTGGCAGAGTGCATGTGTTTGTCCAGCCGAGTACTAATCGAGTAGTGACAAGGTTAACATACTTGATATAAACTTGAATTTCAATATCAGTCCCATGTTTTCATTGTGAACAAGCATATTAGTGTCACTATTTTCACAGGCTGAAGTATATTTGCAACTTAGAGAGTTATAAAGTCAATGCTCGTGCTCTTGCTGTCCTGGCAGAACACACTGGTTTGTTATTAGATATCAGTTCTTTATGAAGCATGGGAATAAATATTTTGTTTTGATAAAAAATTTGTTTATAAACAGAGTGCGATATACGCTCATGTTTGAACACTCTTCAATTCCTCAAGAGGAAGCAAGAGACACTAAACATGGTAATCATGCTAACCACTTTTTTCGGTACATTATCAGTTAGATTAAGTACATTTTTTGTCAGACATTATGAGTGAATATTACAGGTTGATGTTGCTTCTCAAGTAATAGGACGAAAAGATATGACTAGCAGCGCATTTGATGTTTGGGGTGAGGTACTTCCTAATGAACCGTCTCTCATTTACAGGATGTCTTGTTACACTTGTGACGAATAATTGCTATTCATGGAAAACCGCTACCATAACATATATAATCGAAACAAGATTGCATAGATTTTTTGATATTGTCAAATCTAATATATATGCTTTAATCTAACTTTATTGGTACAGTTATGCCATGATTTTTTTTATCATATAACAATGTAGGGGTATGATTCGAAAATAGTGAATTTTCTATTATATTCTTGTATCATCTTATGTTTTAAATGAGCCATTCAAAATCGTTGTCAACATGCCTTTATATCTAAATAAGCTATTATTGAATGTGGGTACGTTTAAAAAATCTAAAGTATATATAAAGATTGACATGCTCAATTATGGTAGGTGCTTCAAAAACGTCTGTCAAGAAGCAGAATTACTGTGAGAACACCAGTTTCAACATCAGCAAGCAGTCAACAAGTGCAGAAGGAGTTTTTCCGCCTGTATGATTTGCTAGCTAACTAGTGAGTGTTCTGTATTTTGACCTTAACCAGTATGTACAAGAAGAAAAGGTATGTTTATCTCACATTACAGGATTGTATCTGTAGTTCTGAATATGAGCTTATAAATGATGGCATTCATGAGAATTTACTGCACCTCCGGTACCATGACAGTTCATTTGATAAGACGGTAAACTGTACTTTTCATATTATGCAGACGGAAGTTATTTATTTTGAGCTTATCCACCTTGATGTGATTGCTGTGTCAAAATTTGTAGTTCTAAAAATAGGTCCTCCAACAGGTAAAATGCTTAGACTTACTTGGGGACTCTGAAATGATAAGTCATCTAGCTTTCCGCCGTCAATTGTTTGCGTTAAATGGTAAACATAAGATATTAAACTTGTGTATATTTTAATAAGAAAGCAAAGTTACAAATATCAGCTAATGAAAGTTCTTTTATAGTTTATCAGCCAGTTTTTGCAGTCGCAATACGGCATTTGGTAGCACAACCAGAGAAGCCACATATTGAGTGGCCAAAAACTTCACAAAGGTGATTGATTACTGATGTACTTTATATGCTGGAGTGTGTCAGTTGCATGTACTTCGACTGTATTGTGGACGTGTTGCAGATTCAAAGTTGAACATGCTGCCAAGAAAGAACTGTTGAAGTCTTGGATGATGAATATGCATGCAACCACCCATTCATATTTCACAGCTGAATGTATAGCGTGGGATTTAGTCTCTCCACTACTCTATATATTATCTCCTCAGAAATTAAGACCTGTATGTCACCACGCCAAAAACCCATAATGCATTCTCTTAGCCTTGTTTCCACTTCGTTTGTTAATGCAAGTTTTCTATGTGCTGTTTCCAGGTGGCACCTCAGCTTTTGTCACAGTCTGAGAAAGAAGAAATGAATCAGCTGATAGACACCATGATAAACTATGGTTTAAATTATAAAATTCCCAAGTTGAACTTTTCATCTGATGGTTTTATGGAATCTCATGGACCTGTTTTTGACCCTCCAATTCATAAGATCGTTCAATTCAAGGTATGAAATCTAGTTACACGATTGGGTTTGGAAAAAACTGCATGAATCCTTAATTGTCCCTTAACAGGATTACAGACCAGGATATCACTTAATCTCATCAACTTTGCGGCAAGTTCTGAGCCATGAGGTCAGTATTATATCTATCTCACTTACTCATTTTGAATTGTGGCTAACCATAGATATGTTAATAAGATGGGTATTGAGACCAATGTAGTCATTAACCAGTGTGCAGAAAGAAGTGTGTCTAACCATAGATAAGTTAATGAGATGGGTTTTGAGACCAATGTATTCATTAACTGGTGTGCACAAAGAAACCACTTTAAGTCACCTCAGATGATCTTTTCTATATCTCACATTCTTGAATATAGTTATGTAGACTTATGAAAACCCCAATCACCCCACGTTTATTGCTTTAAGCCCACCTTGTTATGAGCATATGCCTAAATTTAGAGTTCACATGGTGGAGGTAAACGAAGAATCAAATGGCTTTAGTCTGCTCAAATAGATTCCATGGTCTAGAAGGTCGAGCTATCTATGATTAATTATTTGGATGTTCCAGAGAAATCAGGATGATAAACCTTCATGAACAGGGAATTCCAAGGTTTAAATTGCTATTTTTTATGTGTATCATGTTATGTCTATATTTTAGTGAAGTGGATTCTAAGTTGGCATTGTAAACATTTTTCTTCCTAGTGAGAGGATAAAGAGGTTGGTTCTTATAGGTTGAGCTTGAGAGGATACGGCGCGAGAGTGCAGCTCGTATGGCAAGAGCAACAGCCATTGCTTCAGATCTCCAGGGACTCTCGCTATCAAGTGGAATGAAGCAAGATTATGACACTGCTGTGCAGCCATCGAATGCAAATGTCTGTGCAATTAAGAAGAAAATGAATACAGATACTTCTAATATTGAAGCTGATAACAGATTTGCAGCTGAAGGAGACCCAAGCCTAACTACTAAGGCATCTCGAAAGCCTCCAATAAACTATTTTGCTCAGTATGTTAAGTCAAATATAAAAGACCTTAAAACCAGATAGTTTTATTCTAGTTCAGCATTTCGATTTTGGAACTTATGCCAGGTTTAGGAAAGGATCCGGAACGAGTGGGAATACAGAGAAAGCCTCTGCCGCTAATGAGGCTTTGGCACGACGAAACTCTCGTCCTGTCTTTTTCAAGTTCAATGAGGTGAGGTTCTAATATTAGTACAGGGATCCTCTATATGTACAAATTACGCATATTCATGCCTTCAATTACTGTTGGATACTGAGGTAACTATGTAACTTGACAGGTATAAGATAGTCTGAAGCTGAATCTCTGACATCATATTCATATTAAACTGTTTCCTGCAGGGTTTCACCAATGCAATAAGAAGGCCGATGCTGGTACGTGATTTCATCTAACGGCTTTATCCCTCGGGGACACTGCTTGTATGGAATATTCTTCTATAAACTGGCAGTTTCATCAATCCATGCTAACTTCAACAAACGGAATCACGGGCTGGACAATATGGGCAGAACGACTTTAACTGATTGGAACTTAATGAATGATTCTTCTTAGTACATGAATTTTCCCATATGGCAACCTCTGCTGAGCCCCAAACCCATTGGGGTAATCTAGAAAAAGCCCTGAAGGAGCTGCTTCCTACCATCGGAACAAATGCCTCAGCACATAGAAAAGAGTAACTCCGGGCTAATGCTGGCTGAGTTCCAAATATGTATCCACTATAAATAAATCCTCATGTTTTAATTTGTAATCGCAGCTTTGCATGCAGTTTCTCTCCACAAACATGATGCGAGGAAACAGTGTTTTGAGTGTATTATTTGGCTTCTTGCTTCACCAGGAAGCGATTGGCTAGACTCCGGATGTTGGAATCGGAAATTATACAGTTCCGGTACTTGTCGTAAGTGCCATGCTTCTCGCAGCTATTGCAATTATCCATGTTTTGATGCATGGGCATTAAATCTACTCTCCACTTTTGGCATCTTGGTGTCAGTTATTTTTTCCAAATGGCAAAGCTAGTTATTTGTGCTATCTAGCTGATGGTGGGCACGTGAGATCAATAGTATCTTCATGATAATTAGTCCATGTGATCATATGCACAATTCCTATTTGTATTCTTCTTCGCCGGTCGAAATTGACTGTTGTTGGATTAAATGGTGTCGGAAATAAAAAAAACCCTGGGAAACTTGTCGATTAAACTGTAGTAGATAGAGTTGTGATGCTGGACAATTGGAAGCAATACAGAGGGACAATCGAACATAGATTGATGGTATAGCTACTGCTGCTACGATGAGTACTCCAAAGAATCGATGGAGAGTTCACAAGACTTTTTCCGTGGTTCGTAGTCTGTAAAGTTGTTCCTCTCCCTCGCAATCACCTTGGCTGTATTAGTATAGTAAATCTTGGCATTGTCGGCCAGGAAAACCTCTTGTGGCAATCTTTGCAAAGCTCCCTGTCCTCTTGCATTTTTCCTTCCGCAGTTCTATTTGCTTCGTTTTGTTGCATGTAAGTGATCGGTTTGGTCGTCGCGGTTGGCTCATGGATTCGACAGCTGCCAAAACCAATTAGATTCGTTGCCCTGCATTTCTTTGTCATCGTTGTTCCTTTGTCAGACAACGCTTCTAGGATCTGGATTCGGTCCGATGACTTTCTTGTGTCCGCATGTTAGAAACTCCGATTCATTCCAAGGCACGGCTGGCTGGAGAAACAAATCGGCGCGCATTCCCGAGCATCGAGTTTTTCTAAGCTCCACGGATCCGACTCGAAGAGCTCGGAATCTTTCTACGTCGACTTCCTTCCCATTCGCTTCGTTCCAGCCCAGATCAGCAAAAAAGAAGAAGAAAAAAACACCGATTACAGTTTAGGGTTTAGGGTTTAGGGTTTCGGGTCTTCTTCTTCTTCTTCTTGTCTTCGCGGATCGCGGGCGGATTGGGGTTAAAAAAAAAAATTCTTGTGAAAGGTAAGTGAGGGTGATAATCGCGCTTGCTAATGTAGGGAAAGGCTGGTGATTAAGCGTGCTTAATCACGTCTTAATGACGCAAGTGGTTTGAAGCCAATTACGGGAGATTGTGTAGGAAAGGCTGGTGATTAAGCGTGCTTAATCACGTCTTACTGACGCAAGTGGTTTGAGGCCAATTACGGGAGATTGTGCAGGAAAGGCTGGTGATTAGCGTGCTTAATCACGTCTTAATGACGCAAGTGGTTTGAAGCCAATTACGGGAGATTGTGTAGGAAAGGCTGGTGATTAAGGGTGCTTAATCACGTCTTACTGACGCAAGTGGTTTGAAGCCAATTACGGTACGGGAGATTGTGTAGGAAAGGCTGGTGATTAGCGTGCTTAATCACGTCTTAATGACGCAAGTGGTTTGAAGCTAATTACGAGAGATTAGCGGTTTCCCGCCCACAAGGAAATCAGACGACGCAGACGACGACGACGACGACGACGCAGACGACGACGCAGACGAACGCGACGAAGGAGCAGGAGCAGGAGCAGGAGCAGGAGCAGGAGCCGGAGCCGGAGCAGGAGCCGGAGCAGGAGCCGGAGGTGGAGCAGGAGCAGATTGAGGTGCAGAAGCTAATCCGCAGACCTTGCCATGGCCGTGGCCATGGCCCCCTCCGAGTTCCCGCCGACGCGGCGATGGAGATACTTCCTCGCCGCGCGCAACCTCGCACCTCCCTCCTCCCCCCGGACCCCGAACATCCCCTGCCATCGCCGACCCCGGCCTGCGCACGAGGATCAGAGCCTCGCCTCCTTCGTCTCTTCCATCTCCTCCCCCGACCTGGTTAGTCACACGCTCTCCCCTTCCGGGTCCTCTTTTCTTTCCCCCGATTTTCTGCTCTTCCCTTGTTCTTTCCCGTCGGAATGCTCTTGTTCTTCTCGGTTTCTTTTTTCTGGCATTTCGAAGCTGGTAGGATCCGGGAAAATTCGCACAAACCCAAGAATTTCACGTAATTCGAGGGACTTTGCAGTCTGTTCGTACTCAGGATTTTTGGGCTTCGTGCTTCGACCTGTAAGAAAGGTTTGGGGGTCTCCATAATCTCAGGGAGTTTGCATTCTCCTAATCCTTCGTCTATGCTTCATGTCTTCTCTAGCTCAGCCCTCAGGCATTTAGGGTTCCGTGTTTTTAACCGTAAGAAAGAAGACGGGGATCTCCATAGTCCAGGGATTTTGCATTCTTGGAATACTCCGTTTAGACTTTGTGCCTACTCTAGCTCAGAGTAGGGAACATTCCAGATGCATAGACGCTTTAGGTTTCATTGTCACCTCAAAAATGAGAATTCTATGTAGATTTGTTATCATAGAGACTTGTGGATGCTGGAAGCCATCGTATCCTCGTGATATGTAAGTATCAGGTATATTTGGGTTGTGCAACCACTTGAAAATTTCCACAGAGCATCCAATTTCCACAAAGAATGTTTATTAGTTACGTGGTTGTTGACCTTCATAGGATTGCTTCTGAGAACTTAGGACATGAGGAAAAGTTGTATACCATGTTAGGTTAAGGGAAAACTCAACAGCTGAGGATTCTATAGCTTAAAATAGGCATCCAAAACTATGCGTTTTCTATGTGGAATCGGCGAGGGAAAGATGAGCATCGATTAAAGCTAAACATTCACATTCAGACATATTTTCGTTTCAGGTCGTCAAAACAGAGGCTTTGCATCAGCTTTCCTTATTCCTTTTATACTTATGTCCAAATTTTGAGACATCCTTCAGTTGTCCGGATGCTTTCACAATCTCTTTTGCTGTCACAAATGAAGAGATTCTCGTACCTTTGAAAGATATTGAAGCTCTCTACAGAGTACTGTTTTCAGAGCTTGCAAGCTATACTGATTGGCTGTTTAAACAAGATAAGGTCAAATCGGGATATGATCATGGACTACGTTCGGATGTTACTGACAGTTTGTGTGACGGGATACACTTGATGATACTTGTCAAAGTCTTACGTTGCTGCATTCGAACTCTGCCCCTCCTGGAGTATGATACGTCTTTAAGTCTTGTTGCTGCGGAGATTCTGATGTCACTTCTTAAACAGTTCCATTGCCCCGCCCGTCTCGCCATTGTTGTTTCTCAGGGGTTAAGAGATGTGGACTTTCATAAGAATGAGGTTTATTTCCACAAATTCTCTTCCGATAGCTGTGATCCATCTAACTCTCCGGTATCATACTTCAGTTTAGCTCAAGCAAGCATGGAAGATCTGCAAGAACACTTTCTGGCCCTCAGGAGCAGAAAAGATTTTTCTGTCAATCCCTCAGAGGGGAATGATATGCCATGCTGCATACACAACTCGAGAAGGAAAACAGATCGAACACAGATTTCCTGTGCGCTGCTTGAGGTCAGCATTCTTACATCCCTCTCTTTTTCTTGTCAATAGTCTTAAAACACAATTGGCCATGTACCCATACATTAAGATGAACCTGAATTAGGCTGAACTAATTTGAGTTTTACGAATTACGCTGAATAAGTTTGAGTTTTTATTAGTGAGGAGGATGGTCTATTGTGAGTACTATATATAGTGTAAGGAATTCTTGTATGTTTGAGGAATTTTCTCAATATGCTTTCAGGTTTTTATGGATGAACTGCTTCTTGAACCAGGGTTAGCTCATCTACTTCTGGCTAGTAATCCTAATGCGGATCTGGAACCGTCAACCAGTGAATTCACATGCACAAGATCAACACAGATGGCAATGGAAGCAGCTGCTGCACACTTTATTCTCTTTACCTCTCAGTCTAATTATATGCAAACCCTTCAAGGAAATTTTTATGCTACACATTCAAGCTACCTTGGGTTAGGGTTGAGTTTACCTGCAGCAGTAGTGCTGCTTGACCTCGTAGTTTTTGATAGAATGTGTGTTCCTGAAGTATTTTTCTCACACATCATCAATACTCTTATAATGACATTCAGCAACAACTGTTCATGTTTAATACCTGAACTGCCTGGAGGGATGGTTCTGAATTTAGCTGGATCAGCACTAGAAACGGCAGTGAATATTTACTTCAGAATTTGTACATCACCGACTGTTTACAGTGAGTTTAGCTCTGTTTGTGATAATTTCGAAGCTCTGTATTCTGGAAACCTTAGTGTTGGTTCAGTACTGCAGTTACTGTTTAATGAACTGCAATCAAAATCCCCACAATCAATTATTCATTTCAGCTATATAGGTGATGTTACCACTTGTCACAATATGGAGTTAGAAAGGTCATTGCATGTTGATTCAGCTTGCTATTATACAAGACAAGGTGCAGTCAATAATACTTTTCAAGGGAGAAATCAAATATTCCACGTTTTGGATTACTCCTCTCATACACAATCTACCTGTGTTGAATCAAACCAAACTGCCTTGGTTTTTGTGCTGCGGTTAATAAGTTCATCTCTGCTTTATTTAGTTGCAGAGGCTAATAAAGATGACTTACAGTCAAAGAAAATAGGAAGACCTGAGAGAGATACTCAAGGAGCCTGCAGTTCTGTAGATGCAGAGAAATATCTCAACTATGCGACGGAGGCCTTCAAGGTCTGCTTCTCAAATAATACAGAGGAAACATGGAAAAACCTGAAACTGGATTCACATATGCAGAAAGTATTCTCTCGGGCTGATAAAGTGATTAGAAATGTTTTCTCCTTCTTCATCAACAAGCTTCATTGGAATTTAAAGCAAAATGCTCCGAAAGCTTTATGCCAGGCATATATGGATGTTTTGAAGTCCTTGTTAACACTCACAGTTTCCGTTGACCAGAGAAACAATGGACATCCACCCGATGATAATCTTCTATATGAGGTAAAATGGCCTTTCTCTTAAACTATGTGCTTATTTTTTAGTGGCAGTCAGTGCTCATATTTGAGGGTTGTCCTAAATTTTCTAAACATTTTCTTAGAAAAGATTCAAAATAAAAATAAAAAAGTGTGTTTATCTTTCACCATGCAATGGTTATTTTTTATAAATCTCTAGTATAGCTTCCTTTTGAAAATTACTCTTCAACTAAATAAACGTATATTGAAAAAAAAGGGTAAGCACTAGATTTGTGCTTACTAAGTTATAAAAACTTTTATGGCATTTCAAATAAATTGATCGTGGTTTGTAGCATAATAACTTCTATTTAGTCTTTATATATATTTACCTCAATATAGATCAAGTATACAAACATCGTTTAATGTGAGCAGGGAAAAATTACTAATGCATCTGAAATTTGCTTTTCAATAGGATGGTGCAAACTATTTTAAATGCCTTTCTTTTAAGTTTTAACAATGTAACTTTTCAATAAATAGAAGTGGTTTCCTTCGTTTGCTACAAGTGACATTTGCTTGAGAGTGTTTGGCACCTTCATAATCTCTGTATTCTGTATTGTACAGAATGCTTCCATGGAAAATACAGAGGAAATTTCGGATAAAGTCCAACAAAATACAGGCAAAAATTTGGAGAACAGTACTGAGGAAAAAAGCACCAAGCCTATCTCTGATCAAGTTGATCAGAATGACGAATTAATGTCCTCAACATTGATAATAACCAGGAGGTATCAACATAAGCGTCAATGCATCATATCAAGAACGGAGTTGACGAGGCAAGCTATCATCTAGATTTAACGAATTGGGTTTAAAATAGAGGATTGATTGCACAGTTATAGTGTAGCTTATTTGTGGTTATAACTTATATTTTTTCTTTGTGCAGTCAAAATGAGGTAAAGGTTTCAGGCAGTTCTCTTGCCCAAGGTTCAGGCATCCTTAAAAGGCCCAAGCCCCGTCTACGGAATGAGACCAATGCAAATGATGGAAAGCCTTACATTGAGGAGATGCTAGCAAGAGAAGGTGAACTGGATGGAGAGTGTTTCGATGATTTGACCGATTTCATAGTGTGTAAGGCAGGCAGGGATTACTCATTGTGGATGAAATCACATATGAGAAAAAGGAAGAAGAAGCTTCGAAAGACTTATTGGGAAAGGTTAAAAGCAAGGAAAGCATTGGTTTCTCTCCTCACTTCGAAAGGCCAATATGTAACATAGAATAATATCGATACGATTTGAAATGCTACATATGAATGATATCAATGTCATATAATTGAGGAAAGAAACAACTGCTGCCTGATATATATTTCCATTGTATCCTTGTGTCATTAATGCTAAAGATGGGCATTTGCTTTCCATGTACATATATATGAACTGTTCTCTTTCTGTCCTCATTCGTTCTTGAAAGGCTTGTAATCGTGCTCGAATATATCTTCTATCCAGACTTGCCTTGCTACCTAATAATGTACTAAAGGAAATTGTTAACCAGCGTGTATCTTCCGATTCTTTCTCTCTAGTAGTTGATAATAAATTTCTAAAAGTTTTGTAACCTAATCACTTTATTTACCGTCTCCTGAGAGACTAACATGTTACAAGAATCTTCATCTTATTTCAAAGCAATATCTAGTCCATATTCGGCATGTAGCAGGTAACCAGATGGCAGAAAGCATTGAATAATTTATGCCCATTACTATGCTTGCTTTTCACCTGTTATCTGTGCTATTTGTTCAGCAAGGTCCAAGGAAAATCCTAAATTTGGCAAAAACCCTATAGAAAAGAAAAGATATACCTCACTATCCCACTTTTTGCAGATGGTGAAAGTAGCTTATGTGGTCAAGGGTAGAACATAATAAGGGTCCATTTTGCCTCGGTTTTAACCTGTTCCCACGGAACGTAATTCCTTCTGCTCTTTGTCATAACAAAATCATAACCAGTTTCAAAGAATCGGCAGATATGAATACACTGCACCATACCCCGTAACTTTCTCATGTCAGTGTTGTTGGATTGCAACGTAGAGGGATTATAGATCCATCTGAATGACACATACCCTTTAAGGATTTCAAAATAGATCCATTGCTCATCAATGCACTGCTATATTCCACGACTTTAACTCATTTGCTGATATATAAAATGGTACAGTTCTTTCTAGCGATGCATTTTCAAGTTTATCTGATGATGCATGTCAAAAAAGAGTAATAAATTTCACTACTGTCATGAGAAATGTATTCTAATGCACCAGAGTGCTCCCATGAAAAATTTGTGAGCCTAATAACATAATGATTTTCAGTTCCAGAGGTATTCCAAAGCTGATTAAGAATTGGCGGAAAGAGTTAATGTAGATGAAGGAGGCACTTATCTTTACACGCGTAACTGGAATATAGTTGATGAAGTTACAGTAGAATATAGTGTCGCAATCATGCAAAAGAAAGCAGCATTGACTGAGCCCTACAGGCTACAGCAAGGATGCCTGAAAAAATAAAAGAATATCGTCACCGACTAGAGTACCGATTGGAGCAATCAACATCTCTTGCTGTCCAGAAAACCCATCTGCTTTAGATTCTGCTTGGCTTCAGTAATTTTGGCCGTGGTATCCTTGCTTGATGAACAATGCTTCCTCTTTTACTTGTATTTTGTAAGATTGATAGTTACTTTGAATTTCTACACAAAAAATGTTCAAAATCTGGATCTTTTGATTTCCCGATCCAATTCGAGAAGTGATGGAAGGGGTCGAGGTACAACCATGTTTAATGATCTGTACATCTTCCTTGATGTTTCATTTAGCCCTATGCAATCAGAAGAGATGAGGGCCAAAGGAAGGTTAGAGGACGATGCTGCCTCCCCCGCATTACTTGGAATTGTATCACTCAGAATTGAATTCCCTTTTAGGGGAGACTGCCTTTCATTATGATGGGCTGAGACTTGCTTTTCCATTGGACAAGGAGAAGATGAGTAATCATTGGGTAAATTACCTGAGCCATGAACCGGAGATATGAGACTGCGTGCGGTATCTTCAGTGTCAGATAAGGAATGGCCTTCTTCAGATGTGAAGGACAAAGGGGGTGATGGAAGAAGTCCTACTACAGCCATTCCAAACAAGGGGATATGCTGGATAGAAGGTTCAGCTGAAATATGCGAGACAGGATCCTTAGCTTTTTCCTCCTTAATGTCCTCTTTTACTTCAGCTGGCTTCGTCTTCATAGGGATAGGTCTCGAGATGAATTTCTTACTCACTGTCTTTTCAGTGTAAATCAGTGATTTCATGACATAGCCCAGTTCTCTAGCTCTGCAATGTGGCGTTGTGGAGATGACCTGCCTCGGCTTCAACTTCGAGACAAAGTCTTCCAGTTCATCTTGCGAAGAATGCATAGAATAACAGACATGCCAAATCCCAAATGCATCTCTCTCTGCCTCTGTTTGTGCACTCTTGGCACGACGCCTGCTAATTGACAGCCCCCCTTTATTGTCATAAAGCTGCTTTTTCTCCAAAAGCAACAACCCACAACCCACACCTTCCAATCTCTCTCCATAAGTGTACCATTGAGTAGATGGCCTTATAAACAGAGGCTCAGGTTCACCCTTCGCATAAGCAGCAGCAAATTTCTGCTTCGCTCTCTCATATAGCTTTGGAAAGCCTTCACAAACCTAACACATAAGAACTTTGTTAGGAATCATGCTGTTGAAACAGGAGATATGCTGTATAGAAAGTAAAAAAATACATGGAATCGAGTAGAAGTTGGATCACTTGTGATTAATTCTGGTGCAACTATGTTCAACGAGGCATAGAAATCAGGCAGTGCGATCTTGTCCACGTAAATCTTAACCCCAAAGGCACAGGAAAGCCTACTCAAAAGGAGCTCCTGTCCCAAAAGATCACATGCCAGGTACATAATAGGAGCCTTTGGGTGATTCCATATGCACTGCTTCACCTGTGATTTCGGAAGGGCCAATCAGCTCAACAGAAACAGATAATTCAAAATTTATCAGAGATAAGGGTAACATGTAAATTGTTTTGTTAAAATTCAGGGAATGTATTTACCAACATCTGCTTAGTGCTTAAACATATGCTCTTTTGAGAAGAGCTGATGAAACAACCGCGAAGTGGCATCATAAAAAGTTATTTAGGAATCCAAATCTACATTTTAATTCCTGCAAAATCATAGCAAGCTAGCCTACAACAAGCATGCATCTACAGGTAAATAATAATAAGAGGGTTGCCATCTTTTTCCTTTCCGGAGACAAGAATCTTCTTGACCTTGTACAAAACCTTCTGCATGGAGAAGTCAAAGTTCTTTTACCATCAGTGTGGCTTGTTTCAACCATACCAGCTTTTTGAAGCTTGCAAACCAAATGCTCTTTTCTTTGTATTCTGCCTTCAGGATGCATAACATAAAGTTCCTCTTCTAGAACTCCATGAACGAAAGTTTGCAGATCTCTAGCTCAACATGTTCACCAACATCAGTTGTAGAGCTTGAGTTAATAGTTGGTTCTTGAAATTTTACATTTTCTGTGGATATCTATTGAAGCACAACTACTTTTCAGTAGATTTCCTTCAATAAATATACGATCTCGGCTTAGGACTACCTTTCTAGACTGTTGGTAGCTAGATTCTACAACTGATCTCACCGTTCTTCCCATATTTAAGATGTCTTTGATTGATTTGATAACAAGCATACATCTCAGCTCATTCGTAAACCCTAAACCCTAAACCCAAAAATTTAAAGTGACATCTTCCATAATTATTTGAGAAATTATAAAAAAAATACAAAAGTGTAAGAAGAGGTTAAATGGCTGATAAAATTCTTGAAAGACAGAAAACATCAAATTGACTTATGAGTCTCATTACACCTTCAATTGTTATCCCATGTTAGATAATAACAAACCATAACATAATATAACTGCCAACTAGATAAGCACCTAAACAAACCAATTAGACGGACTCAAACTTCAGTTTTTGAAAGATCTCCAGCATAGGCCTATTTAGATTTGAAGCAATGGAAGGACCTTCTATGTTCTAGGAAGTTCTACTACCTTATATTTATTTAGTTTACTGTTTTCCAGGATGAGACAACAATGTCAGATGCATACCTCCCGCTCACTTTCAAAAGTCAATTTACTCTCTGAATAAATTTTAACGTACTTTGCAGGAGGAAAACTAACATTTAATAATGCATCATTGTGGGTGCTTGTAGGCGATAATGATAAAAACTCTATATGAGAATATGTTAACAAACATTAAGAAATTCAACAAGGGAAATCCCAACCTGGATATTAATTTCATAGAGAACTTATTAATAAAGATTAATCATCATTGTTAGATTGATGCAAATGCCTTTTCTAAGAAGATGAGCTTGTTCCTGCAAACATGACCAGAAAAATGGTACAAAGCCCAAGTATACCAAAACACCCCCATTTTGAATATTTACCGAGTTAACTTGTACTCTAAATAAATGACATATTAAGTATCTCTCTACAGTCGTAAATTTTGCAATACATTAGGAACTGAATTCTAGCACTCCAGAGTGGTTGTCTTAAAAGACTACTGGCATCCAGAAAATGGAGAATTGTTTCGAACCATGTATGGTTGGCCAGTGGTAGATTGAATGTATCAAAAAGGAACAGTGCAAAATCCTAAAGCATGTTGTCACATCTCTCATACTTGATTGGTTCAGAAGTTCATTTTGAAAAAAACCTAACCTGTTTGATTGCATCTTCCCTTTCAGGCATTTTCAGGGCCTCTTTTCCGAAAGTGCAGTCCAAGAATAAGCAATCCACAAGGCCTCCAAACAGGCGGCGGGGAAGTCGCATGTAACATTCAGGGGTGGTTCGGCAATCTCCAGTGTGCAACACTGTACCGAAACTCCCTTCAAATAAGAACATAACTGCACCTGTTCATATCAAAAAACACTAGACCCACTCTATATTAAATCAAAAGAAGCAAATAGGACATGCAAATTCATCATGTCATTCAGGACCCAGGTTTGGTTGCAAACCTAAGGAACTCCTTCCTTGTTCTACTTATATAGCCTCTTCCGCGATTAGTGTGCTTTCTTGGGTGCTGTTGTTTAGTTCTTTCAGAAAATTTCTGTGCATTTGATGAGCCTCAGTTTTATAGAGAATAAATTATGCAAAGATAGCTATTCGTGCTCCTTGTTCTTTTGCCAAGTTCCACTACAGCGTGAAACTAATACAGCGACAGATAAAACAATCACGCGATAATAGATTATCATTTCATCATCTTGACAAAACAAAGTATGTTTCAATTTCAGTTTTTGTCTTAATTATAAAAAATACAACCATGCAATAATAGATGCAAACTTCATCATCTTGTCAAATCAAAGGTCGGTTTCAATTTCAGCTTTCCTTTTTCTTAAATATAACTAATGTGGCAAAGTGAAAGAAATATACAAAAAAAAGCATGCAGTAATGGATGATCACTTCATCATCTTCACAAATCAAAGGTCGGATTCAATTTTGAGTGTCTCTTTTTCTTAAGTAGAATAAATGCGGCAAAGGGAAAGAAAAACCTGGAGAGATAGCATAGAATAAGTTAACAGAATTCTTGTTTTTCCACATAAGTGGCAAGTAACCCAAAGAGTCTTTCTGGGAAACCACACTGAGCATGTTAATGATTTTGGGTATGATGCTGGAAAGATACGCGTACCGGGGCAATGATTGGCATCATATGCAGTGACGGTGAATGACGAGTTGCCATCGCCATCTTCAATGAGACGGGGCTCTTCAATGTTGATCTCTACAAATGACGACTTGCGGAGCTGTAAGCAGTTAAAAGACCCAGGATCAAAACCTTTCTTTGAATGTGACGAGAGATATGCATGTATGTATGTATGTATGTACGTATGAAGGTGTACATGCTTGTGTGTGTATGTGTGCATGTATATGTGTGTGTACGTGCAGGATTTAACAAACCCGGCATTGCTGTGTAAATTCTCAGGCTCAATTTCGAAAATCCTGGTTGTGAATAAAGTCGCTTTTTTGTGGCAAGGAATAAAAAATTTTAAAAACCTTATAAATACGGACAGGTTAAAAGTTTTTCTTAATATATTATATTAATAAAATGATTTTCTAACCATGATTCTGTAGCGATACCAGAACATGATTCTAAACAAGTGATGCTTATGTATTTCTGTGAACTTTCAACAAGCTAGTGATCATTCAAACGCTATGTATAGTTTAATACTCCCAATTTCATATTGTTGTGCTTAATTATGAGTTTCTGAATTCAATCTTAATTGTATTTGTTATGCCCTTCTAATTAGTACAGTATCTATGTTTTGACAGCGTTTTACATTGATTTTATAGTGAAATTTCAATTTGAAAGCATACTAGTAAAATACACTCATATCTTTAGATTACCGGCAGAATCAAATGTTGCCTTTAACCCCTCCTTGATTAATTTGGAAATTCCCAGTTCATATCAAACACGCCTTTATTTCACAAGGTCGGAGGAATAGTTTTTGCCAAACCCTGTGTACGTGAATGTATATGTATGCACGGATGCATGAAATGATGAATATATGTATGTACGCGTGCATGTAAACGTGTGCATTCGTGTGCGTATGTACGAGCAAAAGGAAGGGTTGGAAGTTGCTGGACCTTGCCTGAGGGAACCTGAGGAGGACCAGAGCGGCGGTGAGGGGGGAGGCGTGGATGGGGGCAAAGGAAGCAGAGATCCCGCGTGTGTGGTCGAGGTGCGCGTGGGTGAGGAAGAAGTGCTTGCGGGGAAGCGAGGACGAGGACGAGGACGAGGACGAGGGGCGAGCCACCCAGGTGTCGACGCAGAAAGGGTAGGTAGTGCGAGGAAAGGAAGCTCCCCCTTCTTCATCTCCTCCTTCTTCTTCTTCTTCTCCTCCCTCTTTTGCAGCTGCTGCCGCCTCCTTCTGCTCCTCGGCCATCGCCAAAACACACCTGCAGCAGACGGCGACGACGACGACGACGACGACGACGAAGAAGAAGAAGAAAGAAGAAGAAGAAGAAGAAGTGTTTTGCTTTCTGCTTTTTTGCTTTTTTTGCTTTTCGCGTTTTGCGTTTTTGCCTCGATCGGTTTCACACTTGTCCGGCTCGTTTGGCCCTGCCGGTTTCACACTTGTCCGGCTTCTCCGGCTTTTGCTGGTTGTGCTCTCCCTTCTCTCTTTGGCCTCATCGAGGAATTAGGGTTTTCGAGGTTTCGGGTTTTCGGGGTTTCGGGTTTTCGGGGCTTCGGGTTTTCGAGGTTTCGGGGTTTCGGGTTTTCGGGGTTTCGGGTTTTCGAGGTTTCGGGGTTTCTGGGTTTTGGGGTTTTCGGGGTTCATGGTCTAGCGTTTGAGATCTGGAGGAAAATTTACGTCTTGAGCAGGCTCGACGCGACTGACGCATAAGGTCAGAGGACCTGCGCAAAATTGATCCCAAAAGCTGGGGTGGGAAATGACGCAGCTCGGTGGAAGGGATCAATCCTGTGCCCAGAATGCGGGCCAAAAACTCTCCCTGACAGGGACGTCCAAGATCGAGTTCTGGAATCATTGTCAAGGCCGAATTCTGGAATCATCGGAATCTTGGGCAAGGGAATGTTGGGAAGGGGCATCAGACGCTGGACTTGTCGGAATCTTCGACGGGGAATGTTGGGGAGGAATCGGACTCTGGAATCTTCGAAGGAGGGAATCAGACTCCGGACTCATCATCGGAATCTTGGACAGGGAATGTGGGGTAGGGATCGGACTTCGGAATCATCGAAGGAGGGAATCTGACTCCGGACTCATCATCGGAATCTTGGGCAGGGAACGTGGAGTAGGGATCAAACTCTGGAATCATTGAAGGGAATCAAACTCCGAACTCATCGGAATCTTGGGTAGGGAATCTTGGGCAGGGATCGGACTCCGGACTCATCGAAATCTTGGGCAGGGAATCTTGGGCATGAATCGGACTCTGGAATCATCGGAGGGAATCAAACTCTGGAATCATCGAAGGGAATCAGACTCTGGACTCATCAGAATCTTGGGTAGGGATCGGACTTTGGAATCATCGGAGGGAATCGGACTCGAGGCTCATTGGAATCTTGGGAAGGGAAGCTTGGGCAGGGAATCTTGGGTAGGGAATCTTGTAGATGACGACTCTTCATGTGTATGAAGAGAAGCCAGCAGAGTCAAGTCAACTCTATCCTTTCCTGTGCATTTGTCTATCTCCTCAACCATGTTCGTTCCACTGTAAGGGCTCGATCCTCCTTGTTCCTCTTTTGGGTGGATCCCCATCTACGTCGTGCTCACCACAACCAGGTGAGAGTCTGGACCCATCTTTCTGTTTTCTGGTTATGTTGGCTTGATTTGTTTTGCTCCGTTTTGCTTTGCGTTGCTTTGCTTTGCTTTGTTTTGTTTTGGGTCTTTCTCTCTCGCCATCATCATCTCGTCCTTCCAACCTCTCCGTTTGTGCTGAGCCCAAACAGAGGGCAATGCAGGGCCACACATGATTTGGATCCTCCGTGTTTTTGCCATCTCTCTCTCTTGATCCGGTTCCAGGAAACGGGAATGACAACAAGATGGAATCCGTGTGTTTATCCCACGGACAAAAACCATTGAAGGGCTTTCTTTACCATTCATTTCCCCACTGGAACGGTTCCTTTCTGCTCAGATCTGATGGTTTCTGCATTTTGTTTTCTCATCATTTCAATGACCTTTGCTGGAGTAAATGTATGTATGTACATTTCTGCAGGCATGCATGCATGCATGTGGGTGTATGCATGTATGTATCACTATGCATGTGTGCAGATGTACGTGTATGCATTCATGCATGTGTAGATGCACGGTTATCATTTCTTTGTTATGGCTTTTGTGATGTTTGAAGCAAAGTTTGGCGACACAAATTTGGAAATAAATTTCATCTGCGTTTTTCTGAAGATGACGGTATATAATGGTGGAAAACCTGAAAACATGATAATAATATACTAGAATTCAATGTCAAAGGAAGTATTGGCCAGAGTTTGATTTCGGAATGGCTGTTGATGCTTGGAACATTGAACCAAATATAGCCAAATTTGACGCATAGAAGAGTATGCTAGCATACATTTCATGCTTGTCAAATTGCCCAAAGCTCTGGTGTGCCATTCATTAGTGAAATTAGTAAGGTTATACTAAGAAGTGGCCTGTAGATAAACACTAAAGCGGCAATTTTGAGGGTACAGATAAAGAAGCAATGGCTGGTGTGGGCGAGTCAGATTCAGAAAGAAGAATCTTCAATCTTCCCACTCATTCAGGACAACGAGGGGAGTTTTAATGAGAAGATTTTCCATGGACTTGGCCTCTAGAACCTACCCCGTGCGCGCCTTTTTTGTTAGATATATTTGTCTTTCAATTGGTTGGAAATTGAGCTCGGTACACATACATGCAAACTATAAAAGAAGGATTCTACTTGTCCAAATGACCGTTTCTGATTCAGTATAGATGCTTGTCCGTCTTCACATCGGTTGGAGATTCAGATAGGCACAGATACATGCAAATTATAGAAGAATGGATCTGGGAGGCGTGCCATATGAAATAAAAGGGGGTAATGTTTTAGCTTCTTCAGAAAGGCTTTGTTTCACTTTGTCAAATAATGGAATATCAAGATACAAAAAGAGAGAAGTTGTCGAAAGATGAAAATGCAACCACAAAAACTTGTCGACAAAGAAACCTCACCATTGTTTTTGGATCCATCATTCTTTCTCATTCTGTATATTACTTAAGGGTTACACGATCATGCCTTTGCAGAACTTTCAAAAAAAATGTTGGTTTGAGCGACAACAATTTTTTCTACATGTATACCACATTCATTTGGACAACAGCATTGCTATTTGTTTTATCAATTGCGCTGAGTCATCATCATTTGAGATTGCCAATGCCAAGTCATCATCATTTGAGTCTTGAGATTGCCAATGTCAAGTCATCATCATCATTTGAGTCTTGAGATCGTCAATGCCAAGTCATGATCATTTGAGATTGACAATGCCAAGTCATTATCACTCGAGATTAACTATGCCAAGTCATTATAACTTGAGATTGACAAAGCCAAGTCATTATCACTTATTTCACCTTATTTTTGAGGCAGAAGTTTCAGTGTAACCAAGCTCAGAATACTAGGTTCTTAGCCAAAGATAACCTAGTTTAGTTGTTTTAGGGTATTTCATTAATCCAGTTCTAGGTGTTTTAGTTTGTTCTCAAAGATAAGATAAATATTTCTCACCCTGTCTCTTCTCAAAGATAAACCATTGAAACAGTTCAATGTTCCAAACATTATTTTCCGGCATCATTTGTGTTCAACTTTCCCTCCTAAACGTTTTTTTACTTTCATGGGATTTTTTTTTTCTCCAAGAGACATTTCGCAAACCTGAATTCTGTTGAAATCTCTATCTCGAACAATCTGCATAGTATAAGAAACACAACTTCTATTGCACAGCATCAGTTATGTTTGAAAATGCTGGGAATATATGTACCCAGGACTGCTTGTTATGAGATGGTGATACTGGTAATTGTTTCCATGTAGCACGCTTTCTCTTTTTTTTTTCTTCTGATGCTGAAAATTTGATACATGTTTTACCATAACCAGTGCATAACTGATTTTTTGCATCGAAAATCTTGTTGTAATTCAAGCAGTATTTCTCACTACATGCTTGGGTATACTTGCAGGGTCATATAGGCAAATATAATTTATTGTGCGAATCATGCGACCAAATTTGTTTTTCTTGTATATCCTCGACTTGCCAGATAGTGCATCAACAACACTTAGACTGGTTTCACAAGAGTTTTCCATCAACATTCCTACGCTATGGTGCCTTGGTGCACACACTCCATGTCTGATTTTCTTTTTCCTCATAGTTCTCTTTATTCCCTCGTTTTTTTTCTGCTGAGTTCTCTTTCTCTCTCTCGTGTCATTGCTTTTCTCTTAGATTAATCTTTGAGTTTGTTTTCCTTTCAGGGATTGCTATTGCATCAATTTTGATTTACATCTTGCTTTTATTTCGTTGTCTCCGTTTAAATCTCCTTCATGGGAGACAACACACTAAGGGAGGAAAAACAAGGTACGAATTTTAGGTTACATCATAGGAATCCAAGATGTATTAGAACAAACAAGTAGAAGCCTTCATTCTATACCATGAAAGACGATTGAATCTATGAATGTATTATTCAATACGGTAGTGACATGTCTCAACATGTCAGAATCCCTAAAACAGTTTTAGATTTGTAGATTCTGAGCAGTGGTTGAGATTGCACATAGTTCTAAGTTGATTAGTAAATGTCAATGAGTGACTGACCTGTGCTTAGAAACCACATTTTAAAAAGCTGTCATACTCAGAATGTCGTTGATCTCTAAATCTGCTGTATAGTTCATACAAAAATTCACTATTCGGGTCTTATGTGATAAGGTTCATTTTTTTGTGCTCATTGTTTTGTGCAGACATACACATAAGCTCTTCTCGATGACGACTTATCATGACCAGCAACATGGAGAGGCTCCATTGATCTCCGAGGCTGTCACTGATGTATTCATCTTATCTGGACAAAGCAACATGTCCGGTAGAGGTGGTGTGCATACAAAGCATCACAAAGATGGGAGCATCTACAAAGAATGGGATCATGTTGTCCCCTCAGCATGCCATATTGAGGATGGAAACATAGTTCTACGTTTGAATGCCAAGCAAGAATGGGTGAAGGCTTGCGAACCTTTGCATCAAGACATTGATAAAGGTATATATATATATGCGTGTTTTGTACTAGGGTGCAAAAACATAAGTACTTGTTTCTTAGTAGTGTTCCATGTGGGCATGGGATGGGCTTTTTTGATGTGGATTTAATACAAGCCAGGTAAAGTATGCGGGGTAGGGCCAGGTTTAGTCTTTGCAGCTTCAGTTCTTGCAAGATCGGTGAACTCCATGACCATGGGCTTGGTCCCATGTGCTGTTGGTGGGACACAAATCAAAGAATGGGAAAGAGGTAGCAAGCTCTATGAAAGCATGATTGAACGGGCGAGATTCGCTATACGGGAGAGTGGCAGCATTAGAGCATTGTTATGGTATCAGGGAGAGAGTGACACGCTATCGCCCACAAATGTACAGGAGTATCCACAAAGGCTAGAGGCACTCATTAACAATGTTCGATCCGATCTTCAGATCCACGATCTTCCTGTCATTCAGGTATTCTTCAACATTTCTCTCTCCCTCTTTCAAAGTTCCATTGTTGATCTCAATCAAGGCCATTGTATTCATAAAAAAACATTACAGTAAGCTCTCAAAGCGCATAACTTCCATTGCTTAAATGGTAACATGAATACCCAGCATGGTTTTAGTCCAGAAATACTCTGATTTGAAACTAAACAGGCAAAATCGACAGTCCACTATCGACTGATACTCTCTTGAAAGCTGATAATTTTATTACCGCAAACACATTGGGAGGATTTGTCAAAATCGGACTCCTTGTATACATTTGCAGATGCCACTATAGGATGTAGGCGTTGAACCTATGACCTTGCGTCTGATTGTGTCAACTTCACTTGAGACTCCCTCCGCCTGCTACAGATTGTGATAGCTTTGTTGATCTTGGCATGATAAAGCCCACGGCATTTTGAAAATATTGCAATATTTTGTGGGAAATTTGTTGAGGCTTACTCGTAACACCTCATGCTCCATATGTTAGAGTTTAGGGTCGTCTTTTTTCTTCCGGTGAGGAGATCATAATCGAGAGTATGTAGTAGAGCCTATCATGTTGCGTGCTATCGGGATGCTGTTGCTTGTATGTACAACATAATTCTATGCTCCATCCGAACCGGCATATCATTGCTTATATGACTTAAAGATCATGATGTGCAAGCAAGGGGACTTCTTTGTTGGTTATCTGACTGTTATAATCTTTCTATCTTGTATTTGACCATCATGAGCTGTTGGTTTTACATGGACGTATGAGTGGTTCTAAGCTTGTGCGTTCTTCTTATATCCATGGGTCTGTATTGGGCTTGTGTGTTTTACTTTGATGACCATTGCGTCGTGATTTGGGGCAATGTGGTGGGGTTGGTGCAGGTAGGAATCACGGCAGAAAAGCACCCATTTCCTGAGTTCTTGGAAGAAATTCGTCGAGTTCAAAGAGAAGTGGGGGAGAAGCTCGATGGCGTGTACTATGTCGATGCCTCTGGTCTCCCACTCCTGGAGGACAACATTCATCTCAACATGCATGCACAAGTGCAATTGGGCAAAATGTTGGCCGATGTGTATGTGAACCAAATTGCTGCCGCGAAACGCGAACAGTCTTAGGCTTAAATGCCTCCAGAATAAGGCCTGAGAATATCCTTTCCTCCAGTCTTCAACTCAAAATGTGGTGGCCAGGAATGGCAAATGTACATCTCGCATTCAATCCTTAACCAAATAGTATCGTCTGCTTCGAAGCTTATGTTTCCTTCCTTACATGTGCCCAAATTACTGCAACAAAATTTGAGCAGTCTTAAACTTAAATGCTTGTTTAGAAAAAAAAAAAACGCCCAAGAAAACATGCTCCAAATAAGGTTCCAGGCCCTGCGTCCGAGTATCCTTTCTCCCTTATAATATTGTTTCTGTTAGAAAATTGGAGGTGGGTTGTGATGAACCAAATCATCTGACAATTTTGATATCAAGATTTATACTTCTCAATACTTATATGCAAACACCATTTTTGGACTTTGGAGTTGATATATATCCCTTGTTTAGTTGGTGTAAGTGATTATATTTTGTGGGAAAAAACCAAAGATTGATTGATGCAGGCTGGAAAGGTGGGTTACTTAGAATTTTACATTAAAAATCCAAAGTGATGGCAATGCCACTGGATATGAAGAAAGAAATCATTTTGTTTGTTGAGCAACTGTTAGCTTGGGGATGCTCAAGCAAATATTTGTTGTAGATTGGTAGATTGGTATAAGTTTTGGTTCGGTTTGGTTTTGGGAGCCTCAAACTAAACTGTAAACCTTATTTGCAACCAAACTGAACTGAACCATCAAGACATTTGAGCCACTTAAATCATCGTTTCAAGCTGTCTGAACTGAACCATCAAGACAATTCTGCAGGCAAGGAAAAACCTAACCCAGCCAAGTTCTGGTACCATTTAAATCGCAAAGCCAGAACTTCTGGTTCAACATTGCCATAGCCTAGTTGAATCTAGAAACATGGTACTATTTGGCCATTGTTTTTTTGAAGGACATCATTGTTAGGGCCTCATCTTTCTTCTGCTCTTTCTTTTTCCCAACTTGGTAACAAATGTCTGATATGTTGGGCTGCTTCCCTAGAGCATTGGATAGGATCAACGACTTCATTTTTGGATGGAGAAAGTCGTCGCATAAACTGGTCCACAAGTATTCTGATGATATTTTATCATCCAAGCGTATCATTCACATGAATGAAAGGATGTTCTTCTCGTATATTCACGACACCTTGGAGTTAATTGAATGACCTTGGACAGAACAGTGGCAATGCTCATGACTGACAGCTGCCACATATCGCCTCACCTGAAGCAATATCATCCCCAAGATCTGCCTTGCTTCTCCATCTGCTTGAAAGAAGAGATTTGATAGTTACCCTTCAGTCATGCTGATTCAAAATCTTCCATTTCTGGTCAGCAACCATCGTATCAATATTATTTCGAGGATGGACATTAGAAAAACAGTGAGCTATCAATGAGGACCTCATTATGCAATTGATGTTCATGTCCGTCAGCTACTTTCCAGTCCTAGATCAAATCTCCGGGCGCTCGCTCTCAACTACACATTTCCTTAGTAAAGTTCTTGAACGTCGAGCGAGAGTTGCAACTCACTTCCACCTGTAACAGGTGAACACTTACTCCTTTTGGTCTCGTAAATCAGATCTGAACTTCCAAAGATGATATAATGTCATTCATTCTCTTTATTGATCCATTTCTAAAGCCGATGCTTGTTCAGCTGCCCGCTCACTTCTTTCAACATCGCCTTGATCCCGGCATGCACTCAGCAACGACATCCACGAAACTCTGGTTGATTCGCATGGCATGGTATCGATCATGTTCTCAGCCTCATCCAGCCGCCCAACTCTCCCTAGCAGATCGATCATGCAGTTGTAGTGATCCACCTCGGCGCAGATGCCATAGTCACGATACATCGAGACCAAGTGCTCATACCCTTCATCGAGAAGGCCTGCATGGCTACATGCGCATAGAACGCTGACGAATGTAGCTTCATCTGGCCTCACGTTTTCCGCTCTCATCCTGTCGAACAGTCGGAGAGCTTCTTTCCCTTGTCCACTCTGAGCATACGCTCGTATCATGGCATTCCAAAGAGCCAGACCGCGGCTGCATGTCGCTTTGGAGAAGACTGCTCGAGCATCTGTTAGGCAACCGCACTTCCCATACATGGTAAGGAGAGCATTTGTCAACACACCATCTAATGCCACCCCCGCGTCTAAGATGCAGAAATGGAGCCATTTCCCTTCTTGGAGGCATGTGCGCTCCCCGCAAGCCGAGATGGCGCCGATAAAGGACACGGTGTTCCATCTCTTCATGCTTTGAAACATGGTTAGCACGTCTCCGATGGCATGCCCACATCTCCTATACATGTTGATGAGAGCATTCCCGATGGTTACATCGGATCCGAACGCGCCGCAACTGTGTATACAAGCATGAATCCTTTGACCTGCTGGCAAAGCTGAGCGATCCATGCACGACGAGAGAATACTAACAAACACGACCATGTCTGGTTCGAGCCCTTCCTCTCTCATGTGATCCAAGAGCTCGAGGGCATGATCGATCTCACCATGCTGGGCAAACCCTTCCATCATGGTGGTCCACGCGACGACCTCTTTGTTCGCGATTCCATCGAACAGTGCTTTCGCATCATGCAGGCTCTTACAGTTTACATACATGGCGAGGAGCGCGTTGCAGACCCTGGCACAGCAGCACTCCGCGCCGATGTTCGATGCATGTATTCGTTTGCCAAGGTTCAGCTCATCCAAGCACGAAAGGATGCTAAGCAGCGTAACATCGTCGGGGAGGAATCCTTCCCAAAGCATCCGATCCAACAAGCTCAGAGCTTCGGCCGTGTGTCCATGGAGAAGGTATCCTGTCGCCATGCTCGTCCATGTCACCACATTCCGCGCACGCATATCATCGAGCGTCTTCTTCGCCTCTTCTACGAATCCATGCTTGACATACATGTTGACGATGGCGTTTCCTACATCCACCGTGGAATCCGCTTGGCCATACACCACCGCCTGGCTGTGGATCAATCTCCCTTCTTTCCTCCACGCATCCGCGTTAGCGGCCGAGATCAGATTGACGAGGGTGTACTCATCGGGGTCCACCTCCTCGTGGATCATCTGTGCAAAGGCATCGAGCGCCTTGGCACTCGATCCGTGCTGCGCGTAGATCATGATCATCGAGTTCCAAGCGACGAGATCGCGCTCGCACATGAGGCCGAACACTCTCTCCGCACCGTCAAGGTCACCACATTTGCCATACATGTTGAGGAGCGAGGTCCCGAGCACGGAATCGAAGGCAGGAGGCGAGGAGGAGAGCACGCGAGCATGAATGCGCTTCCCGTCGGCGATCCTGCAGCAAGACGAGAGCAAGCTGACGTGAACGAAGCGGTCGGGGATCGCGCCGGCGCACTGCATCTGATGGTAGAGCTGGAAGGCCTCCTGGGACTTGCCGTGCTGGGCATGGCATTGGATGAGGAAGCTCCACGAGAATCGATCGGGCGAAGGGAGGAGGGCGAACAGCAGGGAGGAATGATCGAGGAGGCCGCATTGGCCGTACATGCGGAGCAGGAGGTTGGGGATGAAGGGGCTCGGGGCGGAGGGGGAATCGATGCCACATTTCACGATGCGGTGGTGCAAGATCTGCGCATTCACGGCGGATCGCTGGCGGCTGAAGACGCCGAGGGAGCGGACATAGCCATCTCTGGTTCCGTCGCAGCCAGGGCCGGCATCTTCGCCGCTTCCGCTTCCGATTCTGCTGCAGCAGGAGCTTCTTCTTCCATGGGCGGCGATGGCGATGGCGATGGCGATGGCGATGGCGATGGCGATGGATCCTCTGCTTCTGTGCATATATATGTGGTAGGTTCAGGTTTTTGTGGGCGATTTCTTCTGTAAAACCCTAAAACCCTAAAACCCTAAATCTTGAACATTAAGACCTAAACCCTAAATCTTGAACATTAAGACCTAAACCCTAAATCTTGATCCTTAAGACCCAAACCCTAAATCTTGATCCTTAAGACCTAAACCCTAAATCTTGATCCTTAAGACCTAAACCCTAAATCTTGATCTTTAAGACCTAAACCCTAAATCTTGATCCTTACGACCTAAACCCTAAATCTTGAACCTTGAGACCTAAACCCTAAATCTTGATCTTTAAGACCTAAACCCTAAATCTTGATCCTTGAGACCTAAACCCTAAATCTTGAACCTTGAGACCTAAACCCTAAATCTCGATCCTTAAGACCTAAACCCTAAATCTTGATCCTTACGACCTAAACCCTAAATCTTGAACCTTGAGACCTAAACCCTAAATCTTGAACCTTGAGACCTAAACCCTAAATCTCCATCCTTGAGACCTAAACCCTAAATCTCGAACCTTAAGACCTAAAACCCTAAATCTCGATCCTTAAGACCTAAAACCCTAAATCTCCATCCTTAAGACCTAAACCCTAAATCTCCATCCTTAAGACCTAAACCCTAAATCTCCATCCTTAAGACCTAAACCCTAAATCTCGATCCTTAAGACCTAAACCCTAAATCTCCATCCTTAAGACCTAAACCCTAAATCTCGATCCTTAAGACTAAACCCTAAATCTCGATCCTTAAGACCTAAACCCTAAATCTCGATCCTTGAGACCTAAAACCCTAAATCTCGATCCTTGAGACCTAAAACCCTA
>JBBBWG010022558.1:0-12089 GCA_037176905.1 Azolla pinnata
TCATGTGTATTAACATGTAGATGTCATTGTTTATGAATATGTAGATATATGGATGCGGATTTCTATGTATCCTAATAATTGCATGGATATACTCCATTTAGTATCATAATAAATATATATTTACCTCATGTATAATATAATTGTATATTAGACCTCTTGACTATACCGCTACATTGTGTGAAATGAGCTGAACTGAGACAAATTAATATGGTAACAGTAAATAGTGCATATACACACTTGACAAACATGCAGGAAAAAATAATGAAGCAAACTCGCGGTAAAAGCTGTGTTTATATTTACGTAAAAACTCGTGTAAAAGTTCGCATCAAAATTTTCAGAAAAAGTCGCGGCAAATTGGAAGGTTTATTGCAGAATTTGCTGTGCTTTTTGCGTAAAAACTCGTGTAAAAGCTCATGTTAAGATTTGTGTCTTTGCGTACATACACGTAGTAAGAAGGGCGACCACAATAGTTTCTATACTTGTGGTAATAGGTGCGTCAATATTCGCGTAAAATGAGCGGCTATATGTGTAATGAAAGTAAAAAACATAGTCGCGTTAAACTCGCCGGATATTGTTGTGTATATGCTCACGTTTATGTTCGCGTATATGTTAGCGGCAAATTTGATGTGCTTTTTAAAAAATTTGCCATGACCTGGACGTGACAACCTGTTACAACAAATGACCTAATACCTTGTAGTGCTTTGAGAAATTTTGAAAGCTTGTTAGGTTCCTACCATACATGTAAGTAATTTGGGACAGATTCACCCCATGTAACAGGAGAGGTTGATGACCATATATAAGTTTAATAATCGATATGAGTATCTTAGCACTAGCACTAGTTTATTAATTTATTCAATTATATCATAACTATCTCAATTAGCTTTCTGAATTACATGCATATATTTGTTTGGGAGAGGAAAAGATTATATCATAACTATCTCGATCAACTTTATATAGTACATGCATATATTTGTTTGAGAGAGGAAGATTATGTTCTTTGCATGAAACATGGTTGTAATCCATGTTAATGTTTTTAAAAATATATACATAAATATAAAAACATATACACCTGTATGAATGTATTTTTAGCTTGTAACATATAATATGATATAATATGCTTATTGGTTCTTATACAGGTAAAGAAAGGTTAAAGAGTTTAATATTTAGAATGAATGGGTTTAGAGGTGGGATTAGATTCATTGTATCGATTAATATTTGAACTTTAATGTGCAAAGGAATTAAGTGTGTAAAATGCGACTAAGGATGGATCTATATATAAGACAACTTCAGCCAGTACGTCTAGATGAGATTAGATTCATTGTATCGATTAATATAAGGGTTTAGAGGTGGGATTAAATTAATTTTATCGATTAATATTTGAACTTTAATGTGTAAAGACATTAGATGTCTAAAATGTGACTGAGGATGGATATATATATAAGATAACTTTAGCCATGTCTAGATGAGATTAGTTAGACACAAATACAATACTTTGAGTTAAAATGTTTAGATAGATATTTTATGCGCTATGTATTATAATATGCATCTATCAACCTCTATAGTTATATTTGTGGACTTGTGTGATTAGGGCATGTTTAAAGTTTGACTTCTAATAAACAAAGATTAATATACAAAGAATTATAGATGCGGTTAGTAAGTATACATGTACAAGCGCATCTTATATAGTCGCATCTATTTTGTAAATTAGACTTGCAAAAAAAAGTGTGGATTTGCATGTATAACCGTAGCTTTACCGTCAGTTATTAAATATCCTTGAAAATTTATAGTTGTGTCAAGTAGTGATTGTATATATTTTTTTAGGTGTGTCCAAGTAGTGATGATATTGTTTATTGTCATTCTTTTTCTCAAACCTTCTATAATATTCCTCATCTAATTCTTATTTACTATTAATTAGGTCTCTGTCCGTCCATTTAATCCTTTTCATGGTCTAATCCTATGAGATCTTCTTATAGTTTTGGCCACTAGGTACTCGTAAATATTCTTAAAGTTGGATCAGTGAAAATAATATCCAAGTTGATCACATGATACATATGATTCTTAATATTGTGCCTACAGTTTGTCACATACCTGTCTGTGACAATTTTATATGATCCCTTGAAATATGATTATATTCCACTAATGAGCACAATCTATATTCCATGGCCACGTCCACGAGACTTGAGAGCATGTAGAGGAGTGTCCACGTCAACAGAACACCAGCTGAGAATATTAAGAATTCATTGTATCGATTCATATAAGGGTTGAGAGGTGGGATTAAATTCATTGCATCGATTAATATTTGAACTTTAATGTGTAACGAACTTAGATGTCTAAAATGTGACTAAGGATGGATATATATATAAGACAACTTCATCCATGTCTAGATGAGATTAGTTAGACATAGATATAATACTTTGAGTTAAAATGTTTAGATGGATATTTTATGCGCTATGTATTATAATATGCATCTATCGACCTCTATAGTCATATTTGTAAACTTGTGTGATTAGGGCATGTTTAAAGTTTGGCTTGTAATAAACAAAGAGTAATATAGATAGAATTATAGATGCGCTTAATAAATACGTGTACAAGCGCATTTTATATAGTTGCATCTATTTTGTGAATTGGACTTGTAAAAAAGAAGCGTGGGTTTGCATGTATAACCATAGCTTTAGTGTCATTTATTAAATATCCTTAAAAATATATAGATGTGTCAAGTAGTGATTGTATATTTTTTCTAGGTATGCCCAAGTAGTGATGATAATATTGTTTATTGTCTTTATCTTTCTTAATCCTTTTATAATATTCCTCATCTAATTCTTATTTACTATCAATTATGTCTCCCTCCGTCAATTTAATCCTTTTCATGATCTGATCCTATGAGATCTTCTTGTAGTTCTGGCCACTAGTTACTCATAGATCTTCTTGAAGTTGGATTAGTGAAATGATATCCAGGTTGATCACATGATACATATCATTATAAGTATTATGCCTTTAGTTTGTCACATACCTGTCTGTAACAGTTTTATATGATCCCTCGAAATATGATTATATTCTACTAATGCGCACAATCTATATTCCATGGCCACGTCCACGAGACTAGAGAGCATGTAGAGGAGTGTCAACGTCAACAAAACACCAACTGAGAATATTAAGAATTTAGTCAGCTGTATTTCTTCTTCTGGCTATAATGCACTCAAATGAATATGTGGAAGGTGAAGCTGTATATTCCTAACCAGTTGGATACACACAATTTACAACTTCTACTTACAATCTTTTTTAGGGAGGATTACCAAAAAACACTTAACCAAATTATAAATTACATTTTAACGCCAACTGAAATTAGAAATTACAAATTAACACCCAATCTTATCTTCCACTACAAATTAACACCCAATAAATTCTATTGCTATGGATTTTATTCCTAATCACTTCCCACTAATTGATCTTAATAGATTCCATTACTATACTCAATTAACAAAAGTTGGTAATTTTAGAGTCTAATTGATTGATTAACATGTTAATTTGGTGTTCGTCAAGTATTTGAGCATTAATCAATTGGTTAATTTGATGTTAATTGAACTCACACTTAATTGATTTGATATTAATCAATTAATTGTGCGTTAATTTTTAAAATTAGATATGAATTTGTAATATCTAGTTTTGGTAGGCGTTAGTATATCATTTTTCTTGTAAGTTTTCCTCTTTTAAAACTTAAACCTGCATACGAAATTGAGTACTTGCAGGGAATTGATAATCAACTAGAGCTTGCTATTTAACTAATTCCATGGCCGCTTCTGATTCGATTGAAGATCGACTTTTTACACTAGACATGTGTATAACAATCGGCAACAGAAGTTAGGCTGATCCTCTAATCATCGGCAGTTAATGTGATGGATCATGATCAACAATTAGAACTATCTATGTCTGAAATTAGATGAGATCAGACGCGGTTGGTGGAATGTATTATATATATTAATCTGAAAGAATTATCGGGCCACGAGAGAGGAATATATGAAGCCGGTTGCGGATTGATGCATACATCGATAAATAAGATCTACACATAACATGTTTGGAAATATGGATCAATTCATAATATTCCCAGTTCCATAGGCCGCACTGGCATAGCCCAATTAACCAGATCAACCCACCATGATATATATATATATATATCCATATATATATTATTGTGTAGACAGGACCGTGGAGATCTTGATCAGATGAGTGGCGTGGATGAGGCCAATGGTGGTGGCAAGCGAATTCAGGCTGTGGGTTGACTTTCGTCAACATCTCTAAAGGTTAGCTGATCATCTCTAGTTATAGAGATGTATATATATACACAGAGGCAGAGAGAGAGAGAGAGAGAGAGAGATGAGAGAGAAACGAAAGGAAGAGATATTGATGTCTTTTAAGACCAAACTATAACATAGACTCCATGCCTTTTAGAAAAAGGTGTTCCTCTATTATAGGGCTTTGGAGGGAGATATATAAATGTTGGGAGGCTAGTTCATATGTTATAAGGTTGAAATCAAAGACACTCATAAGACAATAAAGTTCTCATGACAAACGTGTTGACATCTCTCCGAGGTACTAGTTCATTTTATGCCTAGCGAAATGAGATGTCGGTGAAAGCTCGACTATGTCTAATACATAGCTCATGGGTGGTAGCAGTGGATCGTGCCCCTCTATTCTAATTATTTAACCATTTTCATTTATTTTTTGGCCTAATGTTTGGAAGTTCTTAAGAGCTACCCCGCCTCGTCGATTTCCATATAATTCGACGATAGGATTTTGCTACTGATGAAAGTAATAATATAAGGGATTCAGTTTTGAGAGAATAAAATGAGTTTTTTAACGAAATGCACCCCCTTACAAAATTATTCTTGTCTTATACACCTTAGAAATTCAAGATCTGACTGTATTCAAAGGTCCTAGTCTCATCCCTCAAAGTGTACCCATGTCGCATAAACTAGCCATTACCTTTTATATTTGTGTAGTTCATATAAGGCACTACATGTTCATGCATGTTAATACGATTTACCCCTGATCTTAAGAATGAAAGGAAAGAAAGATATATTAACGTTTGCTTAGGCCAATATGACCCGTGAGTATGTTTGTCTTACGTTTTTATAACAAGCAATCAAAAGTAGCCCAACCATGGCAGTTAGGTATGTCTCATAATATTTAGATGCGCAACGATGCATGGGAAATGATCGAAAGCAGGTTCCTGGACGACAACTTGGATCGGTTCTGGGTCACAAAATATGACGAGGACGTGAAAAACCTGACCACGAGCACGATCGATATGGGGAACTCACAGCTTCAGTACCTACCGATCAAGGTGATGCAATCTAACGTCGTGGCCAACACAAGGGCAGGGCTCTTCTACCAGTTCACCACGCCTGGAAGCCACAACTACTTCATCAGCCTCTTCTTTGTTGAGTTCGATCCTCTAGTCAAAAACGGAGATCGCGTGTTTGATATCCAATACAATGGATTGACGGTCGCCTCGAACGTCGATATATTCAACAAAACCAACAAGAAGCTTTACACACTCTTTCAATATTACACAGCGACGACCATTGCCCCTTATGTTGACAATCTAACTATCATGCTCAAGCCTACCACATCGTCCACATATCTCCCATGTCTTGCGGCGCTTGAGGTCATGCAGGTGTTCGACAACCCCATGGTTTCCCCCTCCTCATCCAATGATGGTAATAATAATGGCTTATATTTCTTTTGTTGCATTGCATCTATAACATCTTTAATTACCTAATTATGATCTAGTATGCATATAAAATAATGTGAATATTTTATACATAATTCGATCATTGGCTCTTTCGCAAGCATAGCATCAGCTATACAAAATGTTACGGCCACGCTCTCAAGCTTGAGCATCTTTAAAGGCGACCCATGTCTACCGGTAGATTACCACTACCCATGGATTGAATGTAACATCAATGCTTCTCCTGCCAAAGTTACATCTATGTGGGTAATCCAATTGATTACCATACAAAGTATTTATATATGTATGCGTGTAATTCACATAATTCCTTGGAATTCATCAAGACTTAGAATTAATGAGGGGTGAATAATCTTTTAACTTATGGCCTATATAGATTGCTATCCAATTATAACGTTGTGAGCAATTTCCCCTTAAGCATCAACAATCTCGATAAACTTGTTACAATGTAAGATGATTCGATCCACATGTTTTAAATTCCATGATTTGTGTTTGTTTTTGGTTGAACATCCTACCAAGACATCTTGATCCCAACTTCTTTTTTGTTAAAGACTTGCGAATGGGAATGGCCTGCAAGGACGCCTCCCTGATTTGAATAACTTGCTATACCTTGAAGTGTTGTAAGTATTTCTCTTGGCATTGAGTTCAGTGAGAGCTTTTCATGTCACTAATACGTGCAATCACTTATTAACCTATATCTTAGTTCTATATTATTTTATCTGTGACAACCTTGATATTAAGCAGCATTCAATTCCAATATGTAGAAATTTGAGTAACAACAAGCTCAATGGACCAATCCCTGCATCACTTGCATCATTACCAAGTTTAAAATATCTGTAAGCAATATCCTTACATGTTTTGAAGAAGCTTTTGTACTAAACAATATTGATAAATCTTTTGACATAAATAAAACATGTCTCACGTACCGATATCTTATTAACTAAATTCTACGTCCTTGTTGGTTATAAGCGTGAGAACTAATATTTAAAATACTAATTAAACAAGATAGGTAATGAGCACATTTGAGAGAAAAAAATATAAGAAAAATAAGTATAAAAAATTCAAATTATAATACAAAAATTATTTGGGTACTTTGTATATTCTAGGAAATAATTAGAGCAAGTAAACTAGGATTGTTTAATAACTTTTTATTAAGAATTTTAATATTAATCAAGATTTATAATAGTTCTATTTATAAAATGTTAATAGTTATTTGACTGTTAATTTATTTACAAGAATGTTGCTTGTTTCTAGAATACAAACAATTTTATTATTTGTAAACCTTATATTTTTAGGCCTTGGATAAATATTTTACCTGACAGTTCTAAATGGTTTTTATTATAATTTAATGCAACAAATATCATATTTTTGTCATGGGATAGGTTTGACTAGCCACATAGTTGTTGCGATATAATGAGTACTCTTTCCCGTACAATATTCATGAAATAAGGTCTGATATAAAAAACATCAAATATATTTATTTTAATATTTTAATTTTTAGATAGTTCAATATATTATTGATAACGAAAATATTGTCTAATCTTAATTTTACCTTAATATTAATTTTATCCTCAATCATTCTATTTGTCTACTTCTTTGCTTAAGAGAGTCATTGACATTTTTCTTTGCCCTTTATTATGTCATATTATACACCTCTAACAAATTATGTGAACATCGTTCTGAATGTTAATTTGAAACGATCAATATCCGTTAACACCAACTTCAATCCATTGAACCATCTAAATTAGGCACATGAAGGCTATATCAATTGAATTGAGAAGGATTTTAGAGTTAAAAGTTTTGATAAGAATCTTTTAATTATAAGTATATTGAATGTAGTAAAGACTATTTTTTAATGCTTTCAAACTAGGACCTTTGTATGAACATAGATAATAATCTAACACAAACGACTAAATTAGGTCTTTTGCAGTTCAAAACATTGTATACTTCCTAATAGTTGTCACTATAGCGTTGTCAGTACTGAAATCGACGAGCCAAATACATGCAGTTGAGGTAGGACCATGGGCGTCTTAGAGTAAAAGAAATCAAGAGTTTTGTCTTTATAGATATCGATGCATATAAGAATAACAAGAGTTTATGTTATATGAAGATTTATACAATTATCATGAGATCAACATGAAATCAATAATAAGAAGAGTCTTAATCAATAGTATTAATCAATAGATATTAATAGTATTAATAACATGACTAGAATAATAGGTTTGGGTTTGTTTTTAAGAGATTAGAGTTGCAGTATGAGTACTCAGGTTTTGCTCTTGAGAGATTGGAGTAAGAATTAAACATATAAGGGTTTTGGTGTTGAGAAATTTGAGTTGGAATATAATATATTAAGGTTTTTGTTTTGGGAGATTAGGTTTTTACTTGAGAAATTAGAGCTTTGCTTTAGAGAGACTAAAATTGTAATATGGGAGGTTAGAGTTTGGATATAAGTACTTAAGATAAATAGAAGATATGAGATCTTAGGGTTTAAATTGCATGAGTTTGGGATTTCCCTTATTAACTCGAAGATCCTGCCCTGCTCTCTACCTACTACTCTTTTTATAAATAGTAGAGGGGTGTTATAAAAATAAAGTAGGGGAAAAGAAAGTAACTAGATTGAAAACAATCAAGAAAAAAGTAGGAGCCAAAATAAAATCAAATTAAAGTAAGCAATTAAAAAATTTGAAGGTGGTGAAGATCGAACGCAAGATATACTCCCTTCATAACTTCACTAATTAAAAAGCACTATTTCTTTATTATATAAAATTTCCTTTAGACATCTTTCGATTTGTTTTAATTTTTATCTTGTGTGCATATAACCACATGAGAACGTTATTACTATAATTTCTTTACTATGATACTTATCTAAAAATCATAATTTGTTTATAACTTGTAATATTGGCTATTTGGTATTACTTAGATAGCCTTGCATCAATAACTTATATCAAGTTTTCTTTTAAAACATGTTTAACTACTATTTTATTATTAATTTTTCAATGTTTCGTCCATCTTGTCTTTGAAGAAAAATTCTAAAGGTTTTGAATCTTTTATTAGAAACACTTACATTTTAAAAGGTTTGCATTCTTTCATTATCTATGGATTTGGTTTCACTCAAAGTGTTTGAATCTAAAGAATTAAAACTAAATATATACGTTTTATTTGTTAAACATTAGCCAATTGTTTAAGCTATACAACAATCTCTTTAGCTCGAATATGTATACTTCGGATGCTCATAGTCTTCATATAGTGAAGACTTATACTCTTATATTCCTTGGACATGATGTCTTCGTTACACTTTTTTTATAAATCTTTTAAGTAATGACAACCTACGTATCTATTTGGCCATACTATATCTTTTTGTAAGTGTGGATTACATATTCAATTTCCTACTTCATAATGTTCCCAATGTCATAGTGGGTGATCTTTCGAATGTAATTTATACTTCCATGATTATTTACACTTTAATACATCTTTGGAATATTTTCTGTGTAGTTAATACTTATTCCTATTCTTATGAGAAAGTTCTAATATGATGTACAATTTTTTATTTTTAGATACTAAACTAAAGAGAGAGAGAGAGAGAGTGAGTGAGCATGATGAACACAAATGTTTAAATTAATTACCAAATAGTTTTGTGTACAATGTGTTATATTTCTAATCAAATAATAGAATATTAATAGTCCTTAGTTTAGTGTGACAATAATTGTACATCCTTCTAATAGCTCCCTAAACATTTTTCACTAGAATGTGAGTAATATTTACTAGAAATACTAACAAGTTTATTTATTTTGTAAACCTTGTACTTCTGACAATTAGCGATCTAAGCAACAACAATTTTAGCGGAGTTATTCCAGCTACACTTTTACAAAAGAAAGGGTTTGTTTTCAAGTATGGTAATCTTCTCATTCTCAATTATATTAGCCTAAGTAGACATCAACATAATCTTTCTTTCTCTCAAAGTGAGTACTAGCTAGTATATTTATCATTAGACGTACTACATAAGATTTCTTCTCCAACTTAGCCTCATTAATAGCGATAGTACACACTATTCATGTGAGAGATCTAATTTTAAGAGGGACTTTGTTTAGGTATCAATTATAAAAAGGTAATAGTAAAAGTTAATATTTTCGACAGCTCATAACCAATTACTAAATATCAATTGGAACTTGATTGGTGGTGCTCCAGCTATGAAGGTAACAATTACTTATGCACTACAAGCAATACTAATAGCTATTGCACGGGTGCTCCTCCACCTTCACCGAAACCTCCGATAGCTTTGATCATTAGAATCGTAGCTGGTGCGGTGGTTCTAGTAATCATCTTGGTCATCATGATAGCATGCATTTGCCGGAGCAAGTGGCGACAAAATGTCCAACAAGACCAAATTAATTGCATGAAGCCTTTAGATCGACATATTAGAGATAATGGTATTATTAATGTTGTAATTATGTCAACTTTCTCTGCGAATTATGGTTTTGTGTGGCCCTGATGACCACATCTAGTCGATCGACTTGGGAATCGAACGACTCTCCACTAATTATGTGAATTATCTCGTGAATTTTAGGGTGTACGCCACGATCGACTTTAATTCTTTTCTAATTACACATCTAATTCAAGCTAAAACAAATCGTTTCCATGTAGAGCTATATATTAGCCCAACCAGATTGTGGGAGGTGGCAAATGTGGCACAAAACTTCAGTTGGGAGGAGATTGTGAGAGCCACAAATAATTTCTCAACCATTCTTGGCAGAGGTGGTTTCGGGATTGTATACAAGGGCATCCTTAGCACTAGAGCGGTTGTTGCGGTGAAGGTTCTGTCGAATATGTCGCAACAAGGGCCAAAAGAATTCATCAATGAGGTAAAATAAATAACTTCTCAATGATTCATCAACAATCTTTTTCTGAGCTAGTTCGGTGGATTGCCCCAAATCCAACACTCATGAGCATAATTACATGATTGCATTTAGAAATATTTTTGTTATAGTTCTCTCAATATAGTTATAGATATATGATTGGATACACAAACATTATTATACGCTTTGTCTTGTGATGGAGGCGTATTACATCGGATTGTAGGTTGCCCTTCTCTCTTGAGTGCGTCACAAGAAGCTTGTGGAACTGGTGGGCTATTGTATTCACAACAACCTTGTGCTAGTCTACGAATTCATGCTGCGAGGATCGCTTTATGACGCTCTGTTTGGTAAAGCAATTGATAACTTCATTTAATTTGGACTGCAATGATCTCTTATATGCGCAACGATCTTATAGATCTAATTTAAGTAGCTTTCGAAATTATCAACCCAGACAAGAAGAGCACAACGACCCTTAGCTGGAGGCAGAGGCTCCAAATCTTATATGACGCCGCACAAGGTCATTTTTATTATTATTTTTGCCAACCAAATTATATTGCCCCATGGATCCCTATTTCCTAATGACGATGTTACTGCATGTTTTATTGAATTTTTTTCGTAAACACAAGTAATTTATTTTATATTTTAAAAGTCGTGTTTGATTCTCCAATAATACTTTGATACTCAAAATACGAATGTATTCTTGACTAAAATCCAAACACACACACACACACACACACACACACACACATATATACACACACCTGATTTTTTCGAAGCTAATTCTTGGGAAGAATTTAATTTCCCCTATAGGGCTGGCATATTTACACACGGGGTGTGGCTCCTTAATCATCCATCGGGACATTAAGAGTAGCAACATCTTGATCAACGCAAAGCTGGAAGGGAAGATATCAAATTTTGGCATCTCAAGGCTTAAGTCCCATGAGAGCACCAACTTCTCTACGAAGAAGCTGGTTGGCAGCATTGGCTACCTCGACCCTGAGTAAGTTGTGGGTTTAAGGTTTAGAGTTTAGGGTTTAAGGTTTCCCCTAACATATTTCTCACTTTTCCATGGTTGCATTGCAAGTTTGACACATTCCTAACATCGATAATCTGCTTGATTGCTTTTGTTGACCAGGTACTCAGTCACAATGAGATTGTCGGAGAAGATTGACGTGTATAGTTTTGGGGTGGTTCTCTTTGAAGCCATGTGCGGTCAGCTTCCCCTTATAAAAAATGAAGAAACAGAGATACATATATCCCAATGGGTAAGTATGACAATTAATATTTGCATCCTTACAAGCAAATCATTATATTAGATTGTCTTTATCATGAGTACTAATACAAAAGGCTTATGTGTGTAATCAAACCTATGACCTATGATTATATAGGCTTAAGTCTTATTCATCATACTACCTTATTTCAATCGATAAATATTATATTTTAGCCTTTGATAATATATTAGCGATTTACCATATTAACGTTAAAAAACA
>JBBBWG010022569.1:0-12088 GCA_037176905.1 Azolla pinnata
AAAACAAAATGATGATGATAGCATATAAAATAGTTGAAAGGGTTTAAATATATCGTTCATGAAAAAAATACAATACTAAAATAGCAATGTGTAAATTGTTCGAAATATGGGGTCCAGAAAGTTGTCCCTCATCCTCATCAAGAGAGGCATGATCCACCTCTCCGATCTTAACATTCTGATCGGCATTGAGGCCCCCTCCATATGTTCCTCTCTCTCTTTACATCTGGACAATCATGACTATAGATTTCCAATATTTAAACATAAAAATAAAAACCATAAGTAGAGAATCAAATTTAAATAAACCTATAGTAGGTTACTTTACATACAAGAAATATAAATACTTTTAAATTTGGTGGAAGAAATTGAGATGTTAAGAATTTAGTGTCGTTAAAAGTAGTTATTTTAGTTCGTTAGCTGTGTGGGAGTGCAAAAAGAGTCTTTGATCTATGTGAAACATCAAAATTTATAGAAGTTAGATGTTAATTATTAGGTCGTGTATATGCATTGTATTAAAATAATAGGATTTCACGTGCAAATTGGGGCTGAAAACCCTCAATTCCTCCACTTCTAAGTCATATATGCACCTATCTATGTCAATGGTGGCATAGTGCAAACAAAAGTGAATAATCTATGTCAATGGTGGCATAGTGCAAAAAAAAGTGAATAGACATCTAAATTTGTCATTCTCTCATTGTAACATGATATGCATGTGACTCAGTATTAAGTGGGAGGAATTAGAGATCTATCAGCTATGCATTATGCAGGGGTTTAGGTTTCTATCTAAATAATAAATTCAAACGAAGGCATGGGCTACTATGAATTTTCAAGAATTCTGACTTACTTCAAGAGTTTTCAATGCAGACATTTTGAATATACAAATTCCAAAATTTCTCACAAACAGAAGCATATTATTGAAAATTGCAAAAATCTAATTGCTCAAAATTTAGGAAACAAACAGAATTTTAACAGCTGCCAGAATTCTAGATCAGATTTCTAATAAACTCTCAAAATTTTGACAATTCCTAGATTTCTAACAAACTCTTAGATTTCTTACAATTTCAAGACATCCAGATCAGGATTGGTGATTTCATAAAACTTGGACAAATTTCTTGAAAAATTGACACATTTCTGACACTCAAATTTTGGATAAATTTGTGACAGACAAATTTCTAAGATCCCATTTTCGTCATTTAGATAGAAAAATAGAGTGAGGGTAATCCCTATACATCAAAACCCAGAAGAGCTGGTATAGAAAATGGACTTAGCGATGATGATGCATGACGTAATCGTGCATTTAACAAAAGAGGGATGGATCCCAATGTGCGTATATTGTTTTATATTAGAGTAGTGGAGACATCCAAAACTTTGTCATCACTAAGATCCTTTGCATATATTTAAAGATGTAAGGCACTCCCTTTGGAAACATCTCATAGGTTTAATGGGCACTCCTATATCATGTAGAGCATCCTTAGTAGAGTATATAACTTGAAGCCATACCTTTGGCTTCGAGAGATTAATATGTCAGGAAACATCAAACATCGTAAGGCACCTTGGGTTTTGACACTCGAGAAAATATCAATCCTTAATAATAGGATAAGATTGATCAAGATGCCTACGGGACACGGTGCATCGCTGCGAAATGTTTTTATAATGGATGATACTGCACTCGCCAGGCTTAAAACTCCTGATATGTACAACTAACTTTATTAAGGTACATACTCTTGTTATCGTTTGACTAATATCTAAAACATATTAATGTGTAATATTATTTGCCTAACATGTTTTACCACTTGTTATAGACAGCTGGGTTAACATAACCACTCCCAAGCCACATCACGGAGTTTCCTCAAACCATCATGACCGATTAGCTACATGGGGAGATAGATAGAGTGGATAGGTTTGAGCATCGTGCTTCACTAACTTAAGATGAGTGAGAGAATATGCTAGGGGTTTCTGTCCTACAGTATGGTAGATCGGAACCCAAACTCTGCAATATATTGGGAATGCAATATATATATATAGGTATATAATTGAGCCTAAACCCTAATTTACAACTAACGCTTATAATTATAGTCTAAATCTAAAACTTGTTTTATTAATGATGTAGTGCACATAGTATACGACAATCTGGTGGGAGAGCACACATTATTGCATTGATGCCATTGATTAGAATTGGATAACACATTATTGCATTGGGAGGGATGGATAACAACAAGAAAATTTTTGAATTATCCAAAAGATCATTGAGGTAAACTTTGAAAGATTTGACGTGTATGTCATCAATATCAAATGGTTTGCAGATATTATGATTAAAGTCCCACCCGCAATGTTCCATCAATGTACAACCTAGTGAGTTTATAATAATTAAGTCCATGTGGCTTTGTAGTGCCAAGGAAGAGACTTTCATCCTACCATCTGATCATGAACATGTAAGATCTATAATGCTATATTCCAAGTATAATGTTTGTTGATAAACATTTTTCTTATGTAACTGATAGTTTATTGTTATGTAATGCAAACCATTTTCCAACCTGTACTGTATACTAAGAAGTGATGGATGGTCGGTGACATCTATAGCCCTACGTACAAAGCCAGTTTTTCACTCATTGTTGCTTGAAGTGAGGGTAGATCATAATGTAGTGACTGATGAGCAACACTAACACCAACACAGCAAATGCGACAATAGATTAGTTAGATGACCATGCAAATACATTCACAACTGTCATGTAGATAGGTTTCGAACCCACAACCTTGTCTATAAGGTCAATTGTTCTAGCTGATCAATCCAATATATATGAGTTAGTATCCCGTTCTGATATTCTAGAAATTTCTAGAACTTACTAGTAGCTTTTACATGCATCTCCCTCTCCTTATATTCAGGAGATTCTTGAATTATTTTAATACAAGAGTTCACCTTCATTCTAATCAAGGTAAACAATGCCAATTACAGAATCAATACTAAGCTTCATCTCTGTTCTTCTCACTTATCTCTTATGCCCTTGCTTAGCTCTATTCTGCTATTCTGTATCTGTCCGTGACAACCACCACCGACTAAGGTGTGCAGTGTGTCAATGATATCAACGTTGAAATTGGGATATCTGATAATTAATGATAGTGATCATGTTGATCATGATCTAGAAGGATGCATTAGAACTGATGCATCCTTAGATTTATGCCTTGAGTTAGGGTATGAGGACATTGATATCGATCAAGACACAAATCTCTGTATCAATATTGATTCGTTCCTTACAATTGATACTTATGTCCAGCAAAACTCATGACATTCTGCTCAATTAAACCTTATTATTAATGATAATTTAATTTTATGTTTGATAAATTGGTTAGACTAGTTAATTCTATTAAACAAGTTGAAGAGTTCAAATCTAGTTTATGGCATAAAGTTGCATCTATGTCACTGTGGTAAACTATGTCAAATCTTGCGTCAAACTGGCTAAAAATGTGTTGTTTCAAAGTCGCGGTAAATGCACACTGAACTGGATGAAATCAACCACGTCAAACTTGCTTAAGTAAGTCACATCAAATTCGTGTCTATGGTGGTGGCAATAGGCATGTCAAATTGGCGCTAAATTGCATGCATCAAACTGGATGAAATGTGGTTTATAGGCACAGCTAAAAGAGCGCCTATTGTCACGTCAAACTTGCAATAAAATGGTGTCAAACTAGCTTAAATAAGTAGAATTTCTTACATTGATAGAAATCAAAGAATATAAATATAAAAGATAATTTATATAAAATCTTGAGTAATTTTAAATACAAGAGTAATCTTAAATTTTTCATATCTCCTGATTTAGGAAATAACAATACCATTGAAATATTATTAAACTTGACTTTGATATATGTTTATCATATATGCAGATTTGGATTTATGAAAACGGATTCCATCTCCACCTCTTTACCTCCTCCAATACAATCCAAATGTTGGTGCCATTTGTGTTGGATATAGTACGTGCAAATCAACTTAAAAACGGACTATATCCTAGTGCCACAGCTTCCAATACATGTGGTGATCAACTAATGGTAACTTTTTTTAGCTTTGAAATTCATATATTTATATAATATATATAATTTGGACATCAATGTTATATATATATATATATATATATATATAAGTGTTGTGTGTGATATAATCTATAAGGAAACATAGTTACATTTCTCCAAGAGGATGATGTTATGAATGGAAGGTTCAATTTCTACGGAAGTGTAGAAAAACCAGCTAACAATTTCTTATCGTACTTCAAATTGGCTTTCTTATTCATCTGACGTTTATATTTATCTTTTGAAATGTTATATAATTTATTTTGGCTAAGCCATCACCAAAATTATCATAATTGATTACAAATGCATTTGCTCAAAGGGTAGTGTGGGTATGTTCTGCATTCGGTCTTGCCCTTCACCATTATTGCACATATGTTCTAGTTGCCCAGGTTACATGCTTAAGTATGTGCAAAAATGATGTGTTATTGATCATGTTTTTTTCATATTTTAGTGATGTTTTGTTTTCTATCCTATTTTCTTTCTAAGAGATCGTTTCTAAGTGATTGTTTGCTAATTTATTTGGTTTTATTACGTCATTCAATCACTAACCCATAAATTAAATGGTGATGGACTAAAATAAAACAAAGAAATCTAAGAATAAAAAATACGGGAAGCAATTAAGCTCTCGGAATACTTGCTTGTATGGATGGGAGTGACATTTATAGATACTATTGCTAGTAATACAATGTATACATAATATTATGTAAGACATAGTATTAACACACACACACACACACAGAGTTTTGTTTACCTATCTTATCATTGATTATTGAAAAGAATGTCAAAATAAATATAGATTAACTATATACCATATGTAGTGAATTATAATATGGTTATTTGACTTCTACCCGAGATTATGATCTACTTATCATCATATGATAACTTATCATAGATAGATAGATAGAGATGTGGGTATTCTTTGCACAAGAAAAAAAAAACCTACCCGACCAGTTGAACAATCCGATTTGATGGTGTAAGCTGCATGCTCAGCCAAGTAAGAGGGGCTAGTCTCCGTTGGAGTCGTCGTCAAGCAGTACTGCAGAGATGTGATTCAGAAAGCCAGCCACCTGAATGATCAGATAATTGATTAGCTCAAAGGATGCACAACTGCCATACATAATAAAAAAGCACACTCGTCCAATTTTGTGACCTGGAAGGCACTCACAAGTAGCATTGCTCAGTACATTCATTCCACATCCACCATCAATGATGATATCATAAATTTTCTCCCCTCTGATTAATGCTCTACTGGCCAAACATTGATCGTCTAAAACCATAGGTCTGTTTGTCGGGTTGACAAACTGTAGAATGGTCCTCGATTCCTCACTGACATTTGAACGAAATCCTCGTTCCAAATTACTGTGGAAGCGAGGAATAAGTGATAACAATTGTTCCAGCAACATGGAGATTTGACAATTTGCACGGATATTATCTGTTGTGGTCAGTGATGGGTTGGTTGTTTTTTGGTCACAGTTCACTTCAGTCACTAAATTTAAGCTTTGACAATGACATCTTTGAGTATAGTCCGAAGGGGTTGCAAGATTGATCAAAATTTATGACTTTGAGTGTAGTCCGAAGGGGTTGCCATAAGGATGCTAGGAATGCATTCTTTAGGGGTAGCTTCTTCTGGACGATCATGAGTAGAAAGTAAGCTCAAGAGGTTGTCAAACCAGACAACTCATTCATAACTTCACGTTTTTCATGTTGTGCATTATAGAGATCCCGAATGGCCTCCTTAGTAGACATCGACTAATGAAATCATTGTTTGAGTTTTATGCAAAATTGTTTGAAGTCAGAGAAGCTAGTTAATGGCTATTTGACAAACCTTTGGGTTGCTAGTCTGTTGTTGTCTATGCAACTTTGATACCATTTGTTGATATGTATACAGCTCTGACACCACTCGTCAGTATATAGCTCTTGATCCCGGAAAACCATGGGCCTTTTCGCTCTTGTGATTAAGAAGAACTACGGAAGCATGGGTAACATACCTGGAGTACTTAACAAGTCGAGGCAAAGAGCATGAGCTCTTGTGGTCAACCAGCGGACTACTCGTGTCAGGTGCCTCATACTTAATATGGCCTATTCAATGATTTCTGAAATTTTTTGAATTTTATTTCTGTTTTTTTCCTTTATTTTCTCTTTTCCTGAGAAAATTAAATAAAAATATAATAGATTAACTGAGATGTTGGAATGCACTAAGACAGAAACAAGGAATGAGTCCAGTAGGAGAAACGAGACCCCCGCACGAAACATTAGGTTCAAGCAAAAGTTTGTGGATAGAAGGATTCCTAAAAAAGGATTTGACCAAGGTCAATAAGATCATAATGATCAAGAGAGAAATCAGACCCTGAGAAGCCTTACATGTTTCAATTTTGGGAAATTTGGGCGTACTCAAGTAACTATATGCAAGGAAAGGTGAGAATCCTCCAAATTTTGAACGACTGCCTAATCCTATTCCTTGACCAAAAGATGGATAAATCACTCCAAGTTAGAACCACACAAGGGAGAGTTGTGACAATGGAGGAAGTGAGTCCTAATCAACGCAACTATCTTTCTAATGAAGACTAGAACAAGACTAAAGTCATTGAGACTAAGGATGCTAATTAATGCCACTGTGGAGAGCCGCTCAACTCACAAAAAATCCGTAGTCATTCAACTGGAAGGAGAATACCAAGGTAAGAAATTTATCTTACTTCTCCATATTGGTAGTTCGCATTCATTTATATCCCCAAAATGTGGGAATGATAGTGATTTGTGTCCAAGTTTATCACATAAGTTAATGTGGGTGAAAATGAAAAGTGGGAAAATAATTTATTCAATCGTACTAGGACGTGGATAGACTACTCTAACTTTTAGGTTAGTTTTTTTAGGAGACTTTGATGCAATCCTAGGAATGGATTAGTTGAGAGTAAATCATGTTCACATTAATTGCAAACTGGGAATTGTCTCATTTCTTTCCAAATGCAAGAATCAAATTGAAGTAGAGGGATTTAAAGCAAGTTTCGATGTCAAATAGATAAAAGAGGAGAAAATTATGAAAGGAGTGAGAAAAGGATTACAAATGGGTTTAGTATATGTCTCTATAAGTTAAGAATATAATTAGTTAAAGAGCCTCAGTGGATAAAAGAATAGAATGATCGCTTTCCGAAGGAACTCATGGAATTATCACCGAAGAGGATTAAGTTTAGTGCTTGGAGGTCAACCATATGGCAAATCAGTCTATAAAATGATTGTCCCAGAAGCTCTGGAATTACAAGAGCAACTATCTTATTACTTAATCAAGGTTACACGAGACCTAGTATGTCACCATCAGGAGCACCCATATTATTCCAAAAGAAAAAGGGTAGGGAACTAAATTAGTGTACGGTATTCTCCAAGATAGATGTTAAGTCAGGATATCACCAAATTAGGGTCGAAGAAAATGATATACCAAAGATTTCTTTCAATACAAGATATGGACATCATGAGTTTCTGGCTATGCCTTTTGGGTTGACTAATGCACCCGTTACATTCAATAGGCTGATGACATATATTTCAGGAGGTGTTAGATAAGTTTGTACTTGTGTTCTTTGACAATATATTAGTGTACTCAAAAGATGATGAAAACATGAGGAACATCTTCGATATGTCTTGGAAACGTTAAGGCAACATAATTTATATGCAAAAAAGAGCAAGTCCACTTTTTATGTCAAACAAGTGGTATATCTAGGCTATGTTATATCAGATGAAAGAGCTAAACCTAACCCTGAGAAGGTAAAAGTAGTAAAGAATGCCCAATTCCACAATCAGTTAAAGAAGTATGAGGATTCTTGGGGCTAACAGGGTGAACAAGAAGTCACCTTAACAGGGTAAAAGTAGTAACGAATGCCCAATTCCACAATCATTTAAAGAAGTATGAGGATTATTGGGGCTAACAGGGTGAACAAGGAATCCTCTTAAGAATTATGTAAATATGGGTTGGCCAATGATGAAGTTACTTAGGAAAAAACAAGCATTTATTTGGGATGAAGAATGTCAACAGACTTTTGTAATGCTGAAAGAAGCATCAACCTCAGCATTGGTACTAAAACTACCAGAATTCTCCAAACATTTTAAGGTTTTTACTGATGCTAGCGGAGGAGCCATAGGAGCTATATTAGTTCAACAAGGGAGACCCATTGCATACATGTCATATAAACTTAAAACACATGAATTGAACTATCCAATTCATGATGTAGGGTTACTAGCACTTGTGAGTGCCTTGAAACTATTGACACACTATCTTATAGTGCAACGATTCACATTGCTATCAGATCATTCGAGTTTAAAGTATATATTCACTGTTGGCCGGAATAGTACGAAAATATGACGTAAGTCGTAGATTCGTAGTATTACGGAAATAATACTTAGTCGGAAAATCGAAGAAATGTACGAAGGGAGATCTGAACCAACACAATATAAAGGGATGACTTGGAGATCCGAAAGGGTACCAAGTATGTATATAAAGCCATGGGGGGCTAAGTTATAAAGGGTCCGAAAAAGTCCGGAGTTAAGGATTGTGCAATACAAAGAGCTTTGGCCAATTTTCTTGTGCCTGATCTATTCAGGTGTGCTATGCGAGTGAGAGTCGGAGTGTACGCTTGAACTATTCATACTGTTCGGTCGGAGTGTCGGAGTTTACTACGATCGTACTATCGTAATAGTACGATCGTACTACCATTCGTATTAAACCACGACCAAGTCTTAGTTCTTCATTTGATGGGCTAACAACACTCTTTTGGCGACCACGACGACTTGAATCGGAATTCAAGCCGAAGAATATCGACTGGATGACGTCAAGGGACGAACCGATACCAGACTCTAGGAGAATCACAAGATCTTTGGCGCGAGCATTAGCTTCCCGGACCAACAGTGCAGTGCACCGCACTGACGTTACTCAAGCGTCACAACGATCTAACGTTTGAAGGGCTGGAGTTACCTTCGTTGGAATGAACGCCTTGCGGAGGGCCGCAAGCCTTATCTCCCAGGACGCGACGTTTTCGGCCGGAGCCCAAGCCGCGGCGGCAAACGTACTGCTAGGATCGAACCACAGGCTACGGACTGGGCGCCGTACATTGTTAGTGACAGCGACGAAGGATATTTCACGGGTCTGTGGACCGTGTATTCGGGACTAGGCAGCGACTCGGAGGATGAGTCGACTATTCCGGACGAGGAATCAATCGTTCCGGAGAGTGCACTGCGGATGCGACTGATGCATCCGTACCGCTCGCTGATCGTAGTGGGACAGCGGAAGACCGGCGCCGATACGAAGAACTAGCCTGGAGGCTAGGATTGTCCCCAAGTTCCGAATGGGGTACGACTGAGGAGGCCTCGTCGTACCCAGCCGAAGCGTTCAAAGATGGACTTCTGTGCTCGGCACGTTTCGAACATCGTACGACTGAGGAGGCCGCGTCGTACCTAACCGAGGAGATTGCGGATGGACTCGCGCCCTCGGACAATGCCGCACAGAGTGCGGCGAAGGAGGCCTCATTGTACCCAACCGAGGAGGTTACGGACGGACTCGTACCCTCGGTCGTCCTAGATGTTCTAAGATTCGAAATTTCGGACGGACTCGAAATTTCGGCAGCCAGCCCAGCAGTCAGTCGTAGTTGGCGGATCACCGGCTGTTAAGAAAGGAACGGATGTTCCCAACAAACCCACAATTCAGCGTTGGAAATTCGCGGACGACATCATGCCGTACGCTTACCCCAAATATTCCAATCACCCGGATGCGGCGGCGCATGTCAAGCAATTCGGTCTATATGGTCGTGAACCACGGGACGCATGGATTGACTCGGACGGAACAGGAGCAATCCATGATCGTGGAGTTTCAGCTGTCCTTGGAAGGACAGGTTGCATGCTAGTACGCCCAGTAGGATATCAGCACTTTTGGAACGTTTCAGGAACTTGTGGACAAGTTCCAGGAGCTTTTCCAAGTAAAGATCGATCCGACAGAAGTGTTGAAAGAGTACTATTCGCTCCAGCAGCAAGCGGGGCAGTCCGTAGCGGAATTTTTATTACGTTTCTGTGTTGTACAAGCCATGCTGGACACGCCGGCAGCAAAGGACATTCAGAAACGTCAGTTTCTGAAGGCACTACGGGAACTGTTACGGTCTTCCTTCGCCTTGATAGATGCTTCCACAGTGCCCCTAACAGAGATCGTCAATCGGGCACTGAATTTGGATTACCAGCAGCTGGGACTTGGATTGTCCCAATTTCGCGCTATCGCACCTTCCCCGAAGGCAAAGGAAAAAGCTTTCCACCAGGCGGTAAAGTGCACGCTGTGCTTGCAATTCGGTCATTCCAATGTGGAGGACAACGAATGACGATCGACGACGAGCTGAAAGCTCTGCTGCTGATGAGTAGCCTTCCACCATCCTGGGAAACCTTCGTCACGACCGTCTCCAACGCTTCTGCTACGGCCGTAAAGTACTCCGAGACTACGAGCTCCATCCTGTCTGAAGACGCTCGGAGGAAAACATTCGTTCAGAACTCGGCGAACGAAGCCTACACCGTACAGAGTACGGGTGATCGACAACAACATCGTGGAAGAAGTTCCTCGCGTGGGCCGAACGCGACGAGAAACCAAAGCAAGTCCAGGGGATCGCTGACGTGCAACTATAGCAAGAAACCCGGACACATCAAGGCCGACTGCCGAACCCTTAATGCGAAGAACGGAAAATTTACGCAAAAGGGCAATCGTACCAAAGAGGTGAACTTCTGCGGTTGCTCTTCTACGACTTTACGATGCACAATCGGAGATACCCTGGAGGATGATCCTAATATCCTCAATGTGGAGGGCACAACTGAAGCAGAAGTTCTACTTATGACGGAGGCAGCTACCAGCTGGCTACTCGATTCGGGCGCCTCTAACCACGTAACTCCATTTAAATCGCAATTCTGATCATACACGGCTCGAAGTCTTGAACCTGTACGCGTCGGAAATTTGCAGCATTGTGCGGTCGTAGGCATCGGCACCGTAGAGCTTAACCTTCCTAGAGCTCTCAAGGTCGTTCATTTCAGTGGGACAACTCGACGAAGCGGGTTTTCGCACCAGCTTCTCGTCAGGAGGGTGGAGTCTCCACAAAGGGAACCTCCTGCTTGCTCGTGGTCCGAGGATACACTCCTTTATCCTTTGTACGTCACGCTCCAAGAGGGTGACTTGTTCGTCGTGGACATTCCGGTGTCGTCGCTATGGCACGGAAGACTCGGCCACCTGAGCAAGACCGACATCACGTACTTATCTAAGGCCGGCTACATTCCCAAGCTCTCCTTCTCCGACCATCAGTTTTGTGAGCATTGCCAATACAGCAAGCAAGTCGCGGCCGCACATCCGACAAGTATGGCGAGAAAATCGAGCCCGCTCGATTTGGTCCATTTGGACATCTATGGCCCGATGCCACATCGGTCCCTTGGTGGAGCGTCGTATTTCGTCACTTTCATCGACGAAGCCACTCGGAAGGTGTGGGCTTACCCGACTCGGACGAAAGATCGTGTTTTCACGATCTTCAAGGATTGGCTCACAATGGTCGAGAATCCGACAGATCGGAAGCTGAAATGCCTACGATCTGATAACAGGGGAGAGTAAAAGTCTAACGAGTTCGTACAATTTTACCGAGAACGCGGCATCAGACGCGAATTTACGGCTCCTTACAATCCGGAGCAGAATGGAGTAGCTGAACAGATGAATCGGACGATCCAGGAGTGGATCGTTTCTATGCTGCACCATTCCGGACTTTCGGATGACTTCTGGGCCGAGGCGCTACTCACGGCTGTGCACATTATCAACATGTCGTTGAGTAGGCCTCTTGGATCGAAAATTCCGCAAAAGCTTTGAACAAGACGTAAACCCGATTATGGAAACCTGCGGATATTCGGATGTGAAGCGTATGCAGTTGTGCCAAGGGATGAGCATCGTAAACTCGAGTCACGGTCATGGAAATGCATTTTCCTCGGATATGGACCTGATGGAAGTTTCGGCTATCGCTTATGGGACCCGGAGACTCACCAAGTT
>JBBBWG010022580.1:0-12079 GCA_037176905.1 Azolla pinnata
GCCGCCGACGGCCGCCCTCGCGAAGCGCGCCGCCCACGCCCCGTAGTCCTTCCCCATCGCCTCCATCAACTCCTCCACCTCCTCGCGCTCGAACCCCCCGTAGTAATCCTCGTCCCGCATGTACCTGTAACAGAAAAAAATAAACGATCAGTTAATGAGTTGATCAAATCTCGGCGGACCTCATGTTTTTGGGCGCATGATGTAAAATGCATTTATATATATCTGGAGCCGTACAGCCCTGAATTCTACGACAACGTCGAAAACAAAAAAAACGGATGCTTCCTATTTCGCCGTTGCAGGGGCTATCCGTAAAATTACGCCTTGGGTTTAAAGTTCGCCGATCACGCCCGATTTTTCATCGCCTGCTGAAAAAAAAAAACGACTAGAAATCGCAACTTTCAACGCCTGGTTTTTTAAGAGATTTTTTTACGCCCGATTCGTCGATTCACAACGCCGCATCGATTTGGCGTCGAGCTCCGTTAGCATCGAATCCGATTGGTTGTTGATTCACGCTCGATTAATCGGTTCACACGACATTCACGAGTTGATCAAATTAATTCAACTCTAGAATTGTTAGCTTTTTTAAATCGAACATAGTTACTTAAGGGAGTCGATTAGGGTCGATTGGTGGGAAGCAATTAGGAATAGACTTGACTGATGTTATACTAACGGAATAAAGTGAGCTTTAATTTTTAGTGGACGATGAGAGTAGCCGTAATTCCTGACTTTAATAGGCGTTAAAATGTAATTTATAATTTTGTTAGGTGTTTTTCATTGTTTTCTCGGAAAAAAGAAAATAATGAAACCTCAAGCCGAAAGCCTATATTTTTTTTTCCCAAAAGAAATATCATTTCATTAGTTACCACAACCACGTTAGTTATCACAACCAAAGTCATAAGGGCACTGAAGATTTGCAACAAATATATATATATATATATATATATATATATATATAAGATCTGTCCAAAATGTTGTAAAACCTAGGTTATATTTGACCATCGAAGACGATAATATCAAAGCTATCGGGCACGTTACGCAAGGCGAAAACCCTAAACCCTAAACCCTCGGTTATATTCGACTTAATTCGAAGACGATAATAATAAGAAGAATAAGAACAATATCGGAGCTTATAATTAGTCGGCACCTGGGCGAAGCGTTGAGCAGGACGAGCTTGGAGAAGCGGAGCGGATGCTGGAGGGCGGCCAAGCAGCCGACCATGGCCGACATCGAGTGCCCAACGAAGATGCACGAGTCGATGCGCAGCTCATCGAGCAGCTGCACGAGGAGATCGGCGAAGGCATGGAACAAGCGATTGCCGCGAATTCTACCCGTGTCGTTATCGTCATCGTCAACAACAACAATATCACCATCATCACCAACATCATCATTGCTAGCTCTAGAATCTTTCCGACTAATTGTAGCAGCAGTAGTAGGAGTAGTAGTCGTAGGAGTAGTGGCTTGTCGGATCAGCGGCAACGATGCATCGGGTGAGGCTGACGAGCCCGGCCAATCCCACACCAAGAGCTTTAGTCCTGATCCATTTGCCAATAGCGAAGGGATGACCGCGTCCCACACCGATTGCGTGCACCCGAAGCCATGGGCTAGTGCAACGACCTGCGCCCCGCTTCCTAACACGCGCACGTTCGTCATCGTCGAAGCTGGCGAGAGATCGCCGTTAGCAAGAGCCATTGCGGTGGCGAAAGATCAAAAGAGGAAGAAACAATTCAAAGTGTGGCTTGATGTCGCAGGATGAAATGGGAGTGGAGATAGATAGATAGATAGATAGATAGATAGATAGATAGATGGGTGGTGGTGAAAGTATGTGGAAGAGGGATGGAAATGTTGGTCCTTTTTTGTTCTTTCTTTCTTGCTTTCTTTCTTTTTTATACATGCCCAAATACCACTTGTTGTTTCATCGAAAATTGGCTTTCGGAGCCATTTCCGTCATATAGGAATCGGGCTTGGTAATGGAGCTTGTCAGCACGATCAGAGCTGCGTATGCATAATACATACATATAGATAGATGATTGGATATACTTGAAACATACACCTGTACACTCTGTCTCATGGGGCCGAATGTGTATCTCAGCTTAAGAAGACATTAATATATCTTTCTTTCTTTCTTTCTTTCTTTCTGTCATTTTCTTTCGTAACGTCTTGTCCACCCACAGTGTTGTGTTGTTGATCGATCGATCCCCCCTCGCGGTGGTTGGGGTGGCTCGATGACAAGCCAAAGCTTTTTAGCATCATGCGCCTTTTCGCTGAAATTGGCCCCTAAAAGGTGTCCCTTGCTTTTTGTGCAGGGACAACCTTTTCCAGACTTGCCCACTATACATATACATTTACATATACATATACATACACACACATACATTGATTCAGAGAGACAGAGAGAGATGCATTCGCGTGCTGGGATAACAAATGATTGATGCCTTAAGGTAGTTAGTGCATGCACATCTGTTTGAGGAAGCCAGTAATGGATGTCGCTCCAAACCGTGCTTTCCATCATCAAGCGCCATGTGAGCCTCCCCCCAATATGAGTTCACACTTGCAGTTCAGCAGACACTTGTCAAATGTGATAGCGGTTTCCAAGTGGGTACAGTAAAACCATCCCCTGCTCACTATTGGCTTTCAGCCTCGAATACTGTATCACGCTAGGCTCACACACTAGAGGTCTCCGGTTCATGTATTGGTATAGAAAAACAAAACCCTTTTCCAACGTCTTTTGGCTTGCATAGACACGTGTTATGCCGAGGGGCAATCCCCCCTTTTCAAACATTGAATCGGTGCCATTTCAAAGCCCCACCTTTTCTTCTTTCCAAGGCACGATTGTATTCAATTCTCAAAGTTGGTGGAGTGTACATCACACATTGAATGAGGATCTTGTGGCCATAATCTTCCTTCTCTTCTCGGCCTACTGCTTGAATTTGATCCCATTCTTTTGATCCATGCATTGTATATATTACAGGAGATTATGGCAATCAATGGACGGTATGATGCTTTATGCTATCAATATTAATCAAAATCTATTCCCATGTTTGGCGGAAAACATAAAGTGGTGAAGCATTTCCTTGTATCAGATTCTTCTCTTCAGAGTGGTGCGCATGTGCTTGGTCGCTCTCCTAATGTAGGTTCAATGATTCCTTAACCAATGCCATTTTATTTTCTCTTAATGATTTTTAGAGAACTACTTATTCGACATCTACTTCCTAGGCTCTCTGTTCTTCCTACATACATAATATCTTATGTCTATGTTTTTTCCTCTCGCACTCTCTCTACACCACCATGCGTGGGACTATGGGCTACATTTATTTGTATTCTCATAGTGCTCTCGGAGGGTTAGGGTTATTGTCTCCAAAATCAGTGCTTTCATGTAATAATGGGTCCGGTTTGATTTAGGTTCAGTTCGGTTTTTAGCGCATTGAACTAAATGGAACTGAACCGAACCAATAATAAGAATTCTTGAATTGGGTCAAACTCAAAAACAAGACTAAACCTTCATGAACTTAACATGTTTGAGCTTAACTTATTTTGATGACCAGGTGAATTGAACTGACTTTTAAATTGAACTAAACTGGATTGAACCGAACTGAACTGATTTGCATCTTTTTTATAAATTTAAGCCTATTTTACAAAATTAAATAGCAACATAGTTTCTCTGCATCCCTAACACAAAAATCCACCATAACATCTCAATCCTTTATTTCTAAAATACCATGAGAGGATGATCACAACACTACAAAACCACATTATAGTTAAAATCTAATATAAGTATTAATAAAAATAGAAGGAATCTGAGGCTACACAAGTTTAACCTAAACCATTAAAGCTCGTAGTTGGTCTGAACCAAACTGAACTGATAATGGCTTGAACCGAACTAAACCAAAACTAAACTCATAAATCACTTCTTAAACAGAACCTGAACTTGAACTTGAACCTTATGGGTCAAGTTGAACCATGATATTTACGGTTCGATTCGGTTTGGTTCAGTTTGGACCAAATTAAGGCCCATTACTACTTTCATGCATAATTTCTACAATGACTAGCTTAAAAGATCTTAGAGCGAGTTATCTTTTCTAGGGCAATTATTGATAGGCTCAAAATTTCAATATCTTGTAGTATTTGTTAATGATACTATCTTATACATGGTTTGGCCTCAAATGTAAAGCACTTGGAATTCTATGCAGTATAAGTAAGATCGACGATAATTAGTATCGATATAAGGATTGAAACAATAAGTTATACGCTTTTAAATAATTAGTAAAACAACAACTTTTGGCAAGGAGAATGATGGCAATACATGGTATAGGCATGGATACTTAATCTCAAAGAAATTTTGATGACGAATAAGAGTAGATTCATAATTAAAAAAGAAGAATAAATAGAAGATATTCAATTTTACATTAGTCAGGTGTAAACTCACCTATTATTCAACTTTAAATAACAAGAATAACTGCCTCTTAAGGGGACAATTATTTTTTCATCAATTTGATTTCATATCGAGTTGTTATATTAGGCACATATAAACATGGTAACATTGATGATCATATCGATCACAAGTAACGATTTTTTTATCGATAATACGAATATTTATTTAGAGATAAAATATTAATTAAAGTATTATAAAATTTTGAAAGAACAACAAAAGTACTTTTACACCTGGTTATTAATTTGATAAATATTTTTTAATAACAATCCATACCATTTCGCCCAAAGCTAAATTTATGTCTAAACATTACAATTGATGAAAAAAGTTATAACTTCTGCATACTATTTATTTACTCCCTTGGCCTCTCCTCCCTTGCTCCAATGAGTACTTGAAGAGCATATGCCCCCATAGCATTTCACTTTGAAGCATCGCCTAGTTGACCTAACTTATCAATGTGACGATAAAAACAAAATATCTTATCAGAAGAAATTTTAGTAAAATAAAAAATAATATGCTTTCACTATATTTTATTCATGTAAATATGTATATCAAATTATATATGAAAGTATGTTTTGCATGAGCGTTATGTTTGTGTAGGAATATATGTTTTTTTTTCTAAATAGAACTTCCACTTGATATTAAAAAAGCCCAAAGGCCACAAATTAAAGGTCATTTGTTATTTGACGAAGGGAACAGAAATAATAGGGGATAGAAGTTCCAACTAATCTCTCCTTGACAATTGTTGTATACGTCAAGTTCATCCCAATGACTATTATTTGTATGCTTGTAGCATTATCTATTTTGCACTACTTATTTGTAAGTATAATTATACGCAATACCCATATGTATGTTTATATACATAATTTGTTTGGTATATGCAATATCTATCTATATGTATGTTTTTATGCACTGCGTATTTAAATGCACAATACATTTGTATGTATTATATAAGTCTATATGGTTGTTTATTGCATGTTGTATGCATGCATATGTCGGTACATTAAAAGTGTAGTGTATGTCTGTATGTTGGATACATGTTATATGCATGTATCTTTGTATGTTCAATGCACGTTGTATGCATATTTGTATGTTGTGTCTTTAGTCGTACTATGTTTGTAAGTTTCAATGCATGACCTAAACCTATCTATAGACTCTTGTCTTCCAAGGAAATTTTGGGTTGTGGCTTTCCTTGCTGAGATGCAGAACAAGTAGATCAATAACAAGAGCAGCTGCAAATCTTCAGTAGCTATGCGATGATGAAAAATGAGATCAATATTATAGATACACATCCACACAAGCATATTCGTATACAGACACAGTTACCTATCTACATAAAAAACATAGGACCACACATGCACAAACGCATACACATAAAAATAAACATAAAAACCTCCCTATATAATAATAGATACTCATACACACAAGTACATGCACACATATAGACACACTTCCCTACGCATACATACACATATATGTGCACGCACAAACACATATAGAAGAGTTCATAAGCAGACACAGTGCACAAACCTACAAAAACATAGAAGCCCAAAGACATACATTAACAAATACACAAGCACATACATAGACATGCACAAATACACAAGCACATGTACACAAGTTGAATGGAAGCATACAAAGAAATAAACTTATATGTAAGAGTCCAAGATAAGATTTGAAACCCAAGCAATAGGTACAAAATGCATTTACAAGTTCAAAGAGAAAATTGAGCACATTAAAATCATCTTGGGATTTTCAAGCGAGAAAAATGTTGATGAAACTCTCAAAATATATTTCTATGCAAAAGATACTCAATATTTTATAGTGGAGAGATCTGTTCTTCGTAACATGCGTAAGGCTATTGGAGTTATAGGTCCTTATAGTTCACATCTGCTTTCCAATCGAAAAAACAAATATCTTAATAGAGAATGAGTTTGTTAAACTTGATTTGCTAAAAAAAGAAAATTTATTGGTGAATTTATGGGTGTACGATTGTGAGTGGTGCGAAAGAATTACTTAAACCCTCAATTATAAGATTTACATATGATTTTATTGTGCTTTCAAATTTAATGGATAATAAAACATTTGGTGGCTTAAGAAAAGTGTGGTTAGTAACGAATAGTGAAATTGCAAGAGAGGATCAAAACACAATAGGCTACTAAAATAACTTTTAATGTTGGTCTTAAAACAAGCTTTTAGATAAACTTAAGGTTAGCGATCAAATTATATAAGTAAATTTTAAAACTTCTTTATTTGAGGATAGAAAAGGTGTGACAATGGGTTTATTTTATGTATAAATGCACAAAATAGTGGAAGAATCAACATGACAAAAATAGATAGTATGAAGTTTGATAAAATCAACAATACATTTTTACACTATTGCGCAAAGAACAAGTAATATTGCGCATCCTCTTTAAAGATTCTCTAAACATATAATTTTTACAACTAAAATCTAGGTTCAAAGAATATGTAATGTATTTATAAAGATTGGTAATGATACATGTATTGTGAAACTAACAAATTTGTGGGATTCGTAAATGTAATTAATTAGAAGCAACGTTCAAAATAGCTAAAAATAAGACAAAAATGTCATGCATGTATAGATCACAACATTTGTATTCAAGCATATGTTGTGATCTAAACAGCCAGTTTATGTAAGTTCACAATATACAAGCCAAAACCAAAAGTTGATTTTAGAAGCCTTGTCATTTTAACTGATAACGTCAAATCAAAGGAGTCGAGTAATGGTGGGGAAATCATTTTGGTAATATATTTTCAATCAAATGTTTTGGGTGGAGTTCAAGTTCATGATATGGGCTTGTCCTTCGATCTTGCGAAAATAGCCTTGGGTGAGTCCATTAACCTGTTAGTAATTTTATCGAATTCATAAGTTCTCCAAATGATGCTTTTGCAGTGAATTCTACTTACGATCTTGGTCCAGCCCCATCGGTTCTGTTATACTCCGTAAGATTGGTGGTATGTGTTAGCACCGGGACAAGAAAAGAAAAATAATTGTAAGAATAGAATGTTGAGATATATTATAAAGAAAGACTATTACAGTTTCTCCGACACTGGAAGAAGAAGAAGAAGAAACGATAGGGAATTGGGATAATAATGTAAGCTAGAGGGCTAGGGACTGGTGTTGAATCGGAATGAGTTGAGAGGCGTGATGGCCGTGAATTTATTGGATGGGCTTGGTGGTAGGGGAGGCCACATGCAGTAGCAGGGAGGCTGCATAGAACGCCACACGGCACTGCATGCAGTGCCACGTGTCATAGCTGCATGAATTCTGCGGAATGCTCAATCATGCCTTTTGCAAAATTTTATGAATAATGATCAAATAAGCTAAATGGTTTCACTGATAAGATGATATAACACAAATGTTACGGTCGAGGGTTCTAGCATTGCATGTCCATGATCATGGCACTATCCCTCTTAAAACGACGACTAGCACGAGTCATCAATGATGAAAGACGAAGTTTAGCTGAATACCTGCGATGAAAAGCATCGACAAGGTCTGCAGCATTGGTCACATTTGTTCCAGGCTCCCTAGTACGATTGTTGGAACATATCCAAGCTAGTCCACCAAGTAGTATAGCTCATTGCGGATAATCTTGGAATCAAGGATAGTTGCAACCTCATATTCGGGACCAGCAAGGTGCACTAGAGGTGGTGGTGGCACAACACGGTTTGTAATAGTGCTAGTAGGACAAGGCTCGAGGAGGGAACAATGAAAGACATGATGAAGACGTACATGAGGAGGTTAGATCTAAATGGAAAGTCACATCATTGATTTTTGTGGAAATGCGGAATGGGTCTAATCATTGATGATCCAATTTATTATAAGGGCGAGTTGTTCCTCTTGGAAGTTATGTGACAGTCGATGTCGGTCGACCGCTTTCTTATAAGATGCTTGAGCATGTTCCAAATGGGTCATCACCTCATCTTGGATTTGGCGAAGGTGAGATAAACAATCTTCAGCAACTGGATTAGTGGAAATGGCAGGAAACTCGATAAAACTCCATCGAGGGTGATGTTGTATGTGGCCTAGTTGGCTCTGATACCAAATGTTGTATGTGAAGGTCGTCAATCGGAATTGAAGCACTACCTCCCAGCAGTATGGTGGAGGTGTCAAGAGGTAAGTCAAAACAGAGAGAAGATCAGATCTGAAGGAGGAGGCTTTAGATCTGAGTCGGTCAGAAGTGGCGGCAAAGACACAAGAGAGAGAGAGAGAGAGAGAGATAGGCACAAAATAGAACTACTATTATCTGGAGTTGGAGCAACTAACTTTGGACGACCATACAAACTTGGTATTTATACCCCAAGCTAGGGCACAAGCCTTTTTGGCATATTACAAATATAGCCCGTTCATTATGGAGAGTGTGAACACGGCCATTAGATGCCCGCATTCGACACTCCCCCGTAATGGGCGTGTTACAAAAGTCCGTAAAAAGAAAAAAGAAAATATACAAGTTTTATAGATTTACAAAGGGGCTGATATACTGTAGAATAGTACGATTGGCGTAGTATGATCGAACAAAAGTACGATTTACGCAGTTCGTCCGGAATCAGCTCCACGCCCATCCGATCGCGCAAGGACCGAAATCGGTCCGTCGAAAGACTCTTGGTCATTGCATCCGCACCATTGTCAATCGTAGAGACCTTCTCTAGACTGAGCATCTCTTTAGTTGTGCAATCTCGAACGAAGTGATACCGAACCTCGATATGCTTAGAAGCGTTGTGATGTACCAGATTCTTCGCTAAAGCGACAGTTCCCTGGCTGTCACTTAGTACGATCGGAATCCATTTCGAATTAACTTGTCGAAACGTACGAGCTAGTCGTCTAAGCCAAAGCGCTTCCTTTGCTGTGTCCGATGCAGCTATGTACTCCGCTTCGGTCGTACTCGTAGCCGTATAGTCCTGTAGTTTCGATCTCCACGAAATGTCGTCGTACCCGAACCTGAAGAAGTATCCAGACGTCGATTTCCGAGTGTCGAGACAGCCCCGATACTCCGAGTCGGTGTAGCCTATTAGGCCTAAGGGTTTGTTCGGTCCGAATTTGATGTCATAGTCTTTTGTGCCAACCAGATATCTGAAAATATGCTTCACTGCATTCCAGTGTGGGCGGCCGGGATTATGCATGAATATGCTAACGACTCCAACCGCATGCGCTATGTCTGGCCGCGTCGTGACTATAGCGTATATCAATGAGGCAAAAACCGGTGCATATGGTACCGACTTTATATGGTCCCACTTTGGACCGGGTGTCGGGCAGTGCTTCGGTGATAGCCGAAGGTTGGCAGGTACCGGTGTTGTAGCAGATCGAGCCGTATGCATGCTGAATCGCTCCAAAATTCGTCGGATGTAAGCGGACTGAGACAGATACAACTGTTGCGAAGGGCGATTCCGCGTGATCTTCATCCCGAGAATATGATACGCCGGACCGAGGTCCTTCATTGTGAATTTCAACAGCATTTGCCGTCGGAGCTCGGCAAGCTCTCCGATATGTCGACCGGAGAGCAACATATCGTCCATCTGGTGCGTCTCAGATGGGGAAGATGGGACTCCCATCTGGTGCATCCTTACTATAGAAGCAATGTCCTCATCCGACCGAAGAAAGCCGATCGATCGTACGAAATCGTCGAACTTCTTATACCATTGCCTCGGAGCTTGTTTCAATCCGTACAAGCTCTTCCGTAACCGACATACGAGATGTTCACGGCCTGGTGACGCAAAGCCTTGCGGCTGCTCCATATATATTTCCTCGTCTAGATCACCATGGAGGAAAGCCGTTTTTACATCCAACTGAAGAAGCTCCAAGTCCTCGAGCGCGACTACGCCGAGGAGGAAACGAAGGGTTGTCATCTTTACGACGGGTGAGAAGACTTCATCGAAGTCTATGCCGTACTCTTGTCGAAACCCTTTGGCTACGATCCACGCCTTATACTTCGGACTGGCGGAATCAGACACCTGTTTGAGTCGATAAACCCACTTGCACGACAGTGCTTTCCGATTCCGCGGAAGTTCCACCAAGTCCTAAGTTTCGTTTGCACGGATAGAGTTCATTTCGGACTCCATTGCAAGTTGCCGACTTGCAGCATCCGTAGCTTCCATTGCTTCTCTGTATGTCGTACGTTCACCGGCGTCCGTAAAGAACAAGTCGGGAGACTACCTCTCAGGTGGCTGCGACAGTCTTTCCGATCGACGTGGAATGACTGGGCTGGCCGGTTCTAGTGCGATCGTATTTCGCATGTCTGAACTTAATTAATCCGACCCTGTCGGACTGATAGTAGCAGAGCTACTTAAATGTTCGTCAAGTATGGCTCCTTCCGTACTAAGAGGTTGGTTGACCGTGAAGCCGACCTCGTGTGCTGTGTTGGGTCGTCCAAAGGAGTGGGTACGTCCGCAAACGTAACTCTCCGTAATTCGATCGAGTGATCGGCAGCCTTGTGAATCGCAGACTCATTGAAGACCAAGTCCGAACTTCGGACAACTTGGTGAGTCTCCGGGTCCCATAGGCGATAGTCGAAACTTCCATCAGGTCCATATCCGAGGAAAACGCATTTCCGTGACCGTGACTCAAGTTTACGAAGCTCGTCCCTTGACGCAAGTGCGTTATACGCTTCGGATCCGAATATCCGTAGCTTTCCGTAATCCGGTTTTCGTCCTGTCCTAAGCTCTTGCGGAATTTTAGATCCAAGAGGCCTACTCGGAGACATATTGATGATGTGTACGGCCGTGAGTAGTGCCTCAGCCCAGAAGCCGTCCTTAAGTCCGGAATGGTGCAACATTGAAACAATCCGCTCCTGGATTGTACGATTCATCCATTCTGCTACTCCATTTTGCTCCGGACTATAAGGAGCCGTAAATTCGTGTCTGATATCGCGTTCTTGGCAAAATTGGACGAACTCGTCAGACTTATACTCTCCCCCGTTATCGGATCGTAGGCATTTCAGCTTCCGATCCGTCTGATTCTCAACCATTGCGAGCCAATCCTTGAAGATCGTGAAAACACGAACTTTTGTACGAGTCGGATAAGCCCACACCTTCCGCGTACCGTCGTCGATGAAGATGACGAAGTACGACGCTCCGTCGAGAGACGAATGTGGCATAGGGCCACAAATGTTCGAATGGACCAAATCGAGCGGACTCGATTCTCTCGGCATACGAGTCGAATGTGGGACCGTGACTTGGTTGCCGTACTGGCAATGCTCGCAAAACTGATGGTCGAAGAAGGAGAGCTTGGGAATGTAGCCGACCTTGGATAGGTGCGTGATGCCGGCTTTGCTCAGGTGGCCGAGTCTTGCGTGCCCTAGTAATGACACTGAAATATCCACGACGAATAAGTCACCCTCTCTGAGCTTGATGTACAAAGGATACAACGAGTGTATATTCGGACCACGAGCAAGTAGGAGGTTCCCTTTGTGGAGACTCTACCCTCCTAACTGGAAGCTGGCATGAATGTTTGCTTCGTCGAGTTGTCCCATCGAGATTGTTGGGGACGAAGGTCGTCAGGCGGAACAAGCGCTGGCTTCCAACAGTATGGTGGAGGCGTGAAAGGCGTGGGTAGAAGTAGAGAGAAGATCAGATCTGAAGGAGGAGGCTTCAGATCTGGAACGTCAAGATGTGGCGGCCAAGACACCAGAGAGAGAG
>JBBBWG010022591.1:0-12073 GCA_037176905.1 Azolla pinnata
TATTGATCCTACTAGGGATCGAACATATTTAATCTTTGGTTTCGTAGACCACCGCTTTATCTATTGGGCCACATGACGAATGAAAATCATGAATAGATGTAATTATATGCTTTTGAATTCTTTAGGTATGGTTTTCATTGATCTCGAAGTAAATATTTTAACATCTCAAAACAGAAGAGTGTGTTTATTTGATGTTTTCACTTATTGACAAAGCACCACCAGTAAAACTAAATTAGACTTGACTAGGTCTTTCTTCCTATATTTTAAATGTTTCATAGTGACTTTTTAAGACATTAAGTAGATTGAAGATCTAAAGGCTTGGTGAATTTTCTCTTTTATAAGCTCGTCGTCGTGGACGTGTACAATAACTTGATTCTACTAGGGACGGGACTTAAAATCTCTAGTTTTGTAGTCTAGTGCCTTTTCCAATGGGCCATAGGACCATAGAAAATAATCAATATATGAAGCTACATGGTTCTGAAATTTTTAACTATTGGGCCATAGGACCATTGAAAATAATAAATATATGTACCTACACGCTATTCAATGTTTTAGCTATGGTTTGCATTGATCTTGCAATTGATTTTTTAAAATCTCGACATAAAGCAATATATTTAGTTCTTTTGAATTACCTTGTAGTGTACCTATAAAAAAATTGCACTTATGAAGGTCTTTCTTCTTATATTTCGAAAGTTTCATAGTGACTTTGTAAGACGTTGAACAGAATTTGGGTCAGGGGTTGGTGAATTTTCTATTGCTTTTGAATTTTCTAGCTGTGCTCTCGATTGATCTTGAAGTAAATATTGGATAATCTCAAAATAAAAGAAAATAATTATTTGATGTTCTTATAAATTAATGACAAATCTCTAGCATTAAAAGAAAATGTAGCTACTTAGGTCTACATTGATCTTTTAGTAGACTTTGTAAAATCTGAAAATATAAGAAAATATTAATTTGATGTTTTCGAAAAGTTGTACAAATAAAAAATGTACATTTAACTTGGTCTGTTTTCGTATGTTTTAAAGGTTTCATAGTAACTTTATAAGATGTTGAGTAAATTAAAGATCAGGCGTTTATGAAATTTCTCTAGCATAAGTCCTCCATCATCGATGTGTGTTATATATTGATGTTCCAACGGATCGAACCTGGAATCTATCGATGCGTACAATATATTGAGCAACACCTTATCGAGCAACACCTTATTAGTGAATTTTATCTATTATTAGTCCGCCTTGATCAATGCGTACAATATATTGATCCTACTAGGTATTAAACGTTAAAATATCTGATTTTATAGACCAACACCTTATCTATTGGACCACAAGACCATTGAAAATAATGAATATATGTACCTACATGCTATTGGATTTTATTGCAATGGTGTGCATGGATCCTATAGTAGATATTTTAAAATCTTGAAATAAAACAATATACTTAGTCCTTTTGAATTTACAACAAAGCTTTACCTATAAAAAAAATTCCATTTAAGTAATTCTTTCTTCTTATATTTCAAATGTTTTATAGTTACTTTGTAAGACGTTGAATAGACATTGGGCCAGGCCTTTGTGAATGTTCTCATGCTTTTGAATTTTGTAGCTATAGTCTCGATTGGTCTTGAAGTCAATATTTGAAAATCACAATATAAAAGAATATATTTATTTGATGTTCTCAATTAATGCCAAATCTCTAGCAGTGAAAGAAATTGTGGTTAACTACACGTTTCTTCTTTTATTTTCGAAGTTTCATAGGGACATTGTAAAACATTGAATAGATTTCGTCTTTTGTCATTGATGCGTACAATGTGTTGAACCTACTATGGTTTCATAGACCAAAAACTTGTCAATTGGGAGAGGACCATCAAAACCAGTAAATTTTTAGCTGTGTTCTTCATTAATCTTGCAGTACATATTTTCAAATCTCGAAATAAAAGAATATATATATAGATTTTCTTTTTAATTAATGACAAAGCTCTACCAATAAAGAAAGTTTCACTTAACTAGGTGTTCCTTTTGATATTTTATAAGTTTTATATTGATTTTGTAAGACGTTTAGTAGATTTAAGATTAACAATTCCTAAATTTTCTCAATTCTAAGTCCGTCGTGGACAAGTATGATGTATCGATCATACTAGGTATCTAGAATCTTTGATTTTGTAGACCTGCACTTTATCCATTGGGCCAGTACATTTGTTAGGAAAGCAAAAGCCAAGTGTTGTCACCTCTAGGTGTTCGAAGATGGGGAACCATGGACAATTGTATCGCGACCTATCTTGTTGGATTTCAGCAGGTCGTTCCAATGTTCAATTTGTAACAAGTTCACCTAAGTTGCAACAAAATTGGATCTTAACTTTTGCTACAACCTTGCTGCAACATAGACACTGTGTTTACTACAACACAACTGCAAATTAACTTATATTAGTATGTATTTACCTGTATATGCATACATGCATGCATACTCATCTAAATATTCATTTTTTCATGCATATATGTGTGTAAATACATAGACATATGCACATTTATCTATATATGTGCATATTTGATGTATATTGACCTGTAGATGATCGAATACAGGCATACTCACTTGTATATTGAAACATACATGCAAATTCACTCGTATATGTCATGCATACATGCATATTCACCTATATATGTACAGCTTTGATTAATATTCGCTTGTATACATATACACATAAATGTATTCATATGTTCATGTAACATGTATATGTAGATCCAATTGTATATTTAGATGTATACACACATATTGAGTTATATATGGATAGATAAATTGATATAGTACATTGTTGATCATAATAAATATATATTTACTATATATATTATATAATTGTATGTTGGACTAATTGGCTAGATCACTTGATTGTGCAAAATCAGGTTATTCTAAATATGCAATAAATTATGTGTCTAACAAATTTACAGGGAACACTTTTGTAGCAAGGCCATGGCAAATAACGCGTCTATAGTCACGGCTATAGGGATCAAACCTCGCACCAAAGTCGTGGTAACAGTTATTATTGTTCACCATGTGATTATTGTACATCCACGTCAACAACTATATAGTTGTGATTGGAAATTACAGCTCATCGGTGCTGTGATATTTCATTTTCTATCTCCTTGCACATCACTCTATTGACTTCCCAGTTCAAATCTTGGCAACGAAACAATGGGTAGTCCATCCTTGCCTTTCGATCAATTGAAAATATCTCGATTAAGAGACCAAGTTTTGCCGGCAACAATGAACAGAAACTCAAATAGTAGTGCCTATAAAGTGGACATTTCCTCGTGAAGCTTTGTTATAAATAATGTGGACGAATGCAAACGATCGTACACAAACAAATGTATCTTGCAGGACGCTTTGTAAATTTGTTGTTGTGTTCCATGATTGGTGAAGTTAGGTCTTAAATCTAAGCATGATTGCTCGCTTTATAGTCTAGTTGGTTAGAGCATGATTGCTCGCTTTATAGTCTAGTTGGTTAGGATACTTCGCTCTCACCCAAGCAACTCGAGTTCAAGTCATGGAAATGGAATCACATCCACAACATTCTTTTGCCTTTGCTACAAGATTCAATGCACTCTTCGAATTTGAATCTCAATGACTCCGCAATCCAACGATAAATCGTTACCAATCAAGGGTGGCTTTTCCTTGCTATACTTTAACCGCTCTAACATAGTTTAGCAACTATTTGTACAATGGAGATAGGTTTCATCACAATGCAAAGTTGAGTCTGCATCAGGAAATTCTCCCTAGAACCTACGAACCTTAAGCTTCTTTTAGTAAAGACCAAACACGAACAACCATCGAGGTGGTGTGGATGTGTCTGAGTGGTTATTAGGGAGGACTAGAAATCATGTGAGCCATGCTCGCGCAAGTTTCTCTACAACAAGGGACAACTCTATTACATGATGGATGTGCGGACACTTCAGAAAAACGACAAAAGCTATCACAACTCCTATGCTCAATATCAACCCCCTGTCTCTCAAGTTCGAATTTGTCGCTGCTTACAAGCTCCACCTAACTACTTTGCGGTTGTGTATCATACATATGTGTTCCACATTAAATGGAGTCGTGGGATCAAGAGTCAAAATTGGATGGATCTAATTTGGAATCCGCCTATCCTCGCTAACGCTTTCATGGACCTAAGAGATGTGGTGAATGTGCTACGCTAGCTATCTAGCGACCATGACATTAGGTTAGATCGTGCATGCTCATTTGGCATATTTGTGCTTTTCGATGATTCCGAACTTGGAACGAGGCCTTCAAATCACGATTAAATGCAAATGTGTTGACAATGTTCTAGTGGATATTTCCATGTTCTGATTACACATGTACAAGACTCTCCCCCAAGGAATCTTCCCTCGATGATCAAAAGTTTTCGATAATGCTTTCGGCTAACATACACTTTCTATGCCCCACCGAGATTTGTGTTTAGTTCTCACATGTTCTTGAAACGAAGAAAACATGTCGTTATATTTAAAATGTCAAAATAGCAAGATAGAATTTCTGTGAGATTATCGTACACCAACCTCAACACCTATACACTTGTGATTTGAAATTACGGCTCATCGCACCGTGATCTTTTATCTTTTATCATAACCTGCATGGTGTACTCATCATCTTAAGTGAGAAACTTGATTTGATGTGTAATGATTTTCTATTACCCAATCATAAATGAGATTGTAAACAGGTATAAAAGTGATATGACATGTGTTTTTACTATGCGTTTGTAGTCCAATGGTTAGGATAATTCCCTTCCAAGCAATAGACCCGAGTTTGAGTCTCGGCAAACGCATCAAAGCTTGGTAATGGAACGATGCCTAGTTTGTCATTGCCTCTATTGGCAATAGCTCTCACCCAAGCGACCCGAGTTCAAGTCTCGGCAACGGAATCAATTCCACAACATGCTTCTACATTTGCAGCAAGATGAAATCTAGTCTCAAAGACTTTGCAATTCAAGGAAAAACCTTTATCAATCAAGGTTTTCTTCTCCTTGCTATGCTTTAACCAGTTTAACATAGTGAAGCAGCTATTTGTACAATGGACACATGCTTCATCACAATGACAAGCACGATCTGCATCTTGCAGTTCTCCATGGAACCTACAAACCTTAAGTTTCTTTTAGAAGAGATCGAACATGACCAACCATCGAGGTAATGTGCATGTGTCTAAATGGTGATCAGGGACAATTAGAAATCATGTGAGCCATGCTCACGCAAGTTCCTCTCCAAAGAGGGAGAACTCTACTGCATGATGTATGTGCAAATGCTTCAGAAGAACAAAAAAAGCTATAACAACTCCCATGCTCAATACCAACCCCTTGTCCCTCATGTTTGAATTTGTCATTGGTCATAAGTTTAACCTAACTACTTTGTGTTTGTGTATCGTACGCATGTGTTCCACATTAAATGGAGTCGTGGGATCATGAACCTAATTCGGAATTGGCCTATCCTCCTTAATGCTTTGATGGGATATGTGGTGAATGTGCTACACTGGCTATCTACTGACCATGAGATCAAGTACACTCGTGCCTATTCATTTGGCATCTTTGTGATTTTCGGCGATACCAAACAAGGAACGAGGCCTTCAAATCACAATTACATGGAAATGTGTTGACAATGTTCTAGTTCATATTTTCATGTTCTAACATATGCACAAGTCTCTCCTCCGAGTGATAAAAAATTTTCGATAATTCTATCAACTGACATGCACTATCTATTCCCCATCAACAGTTGTTTCTAAGCATTGGTGACTTTTTCTCTATAAGACATCCTTTGTCTTCGATTCATACACTATATTGATCTTATTAGTTATCAAACCTAAAATCTCTAATTTTGTAGACCAGCGCCTTATCAATCGGACCACATGATCGTTGAAAATATTGAATATATATAGCTATGTGCTATTCAATTTCTTGGCTATGGTCAGGAAAGATCTTAAAGTACATATTGTACAAATCTCGAAGTAAAAGAATATATTTATTTCATGTTTTCACTTAATGTTAAAGCTCTACCAATAAAAAAATTTGCACTTAACTACATGTTTCTTTCCAAAATTTAAAAGTTTCATACTGACTTTGTTAGATGTTGAGTAGATTTAGGATCAAGCGTCAATGAATTTTCTTTATTATAAATCCATGGTCGTTAACGAGTACAATATATTGATCCAAGTATGGTTTTGTCAACCTCTGCCTTATCCATTGGGGCATAGGACCATTCAAACTATTGAATATCGATAGCTACATGCCATTGAAATTTTTACCTATGGTGTCAAAGTAGATATTTTAAAAATCTCAAAATAAAAGAATATATTTATTTGATGTTTTAAATTAATTATAAAGCTGTACCAATAGAAAAAATTGCACTTAATTAGTTCTTTATTCTTATATTTTGAAAGTTCCATAATGACTTAGTAAACTGAGTAGATCTAAGATTAGACATTAGACATTGGTGAATTCTCTCTATTGTAAGTTCATTGTGGACACGTACAATATATTGATCTTACTAGGGAACGAGCCTAGAATCTCCAGCTTCCTAGAGTAGTACCTTATCAATGGGGACATAGGAAAATTAAAAATATTAAATATGCATAGTTCTATTTGCTACATATGACCTTCATGTAGGTCAATAGGGACAATATTAGATTACTAAAGGAAAATGGAGTATCTCTAGTTTTGAAAACTAGCACTTTATCTATTGGACCACAGAACCATTAATAATAGTAAATATATGTATTTGAATTTTTTTGCTATGGTCGTGATTGATATCGAACTAGATATTTTAAAACCTTGAAATAAAAGGAATATATTTATTTGATGTTTTCACTTATTGACAAAGCTCTACCAATAAAAACAAATTGCATGCAAATAGATCGTTTTTCTTCTATTTTTAATGTTTCATAGAAATGTTGAGTAGATATAAGATCACCTCACATTTGCGAGCTTTCTCCATTAGAAGTTCCTTCGTCGTTGTCACATAAGGATCAGACACGTAAAGTGTATTAATCCTACTAGGGATCAAACCTAGAATCTTTGGTTTCGTAGACCAACACTTTATCCATTGGGCCATAGTACCATTAAAAATAATAAATATATGTAAGTTGTACACTTTCGTAGTTCTTTCTTCTCATTTCAAATGTTTCATTGTGAGTTTATCAGACTTTTAAGAGATTTAAGGTCGAGTATTGGTGAATTTTTTTATCCTTTTTAATTTTCTAGCTATGGTCTCCATTGATCTTGAAGTATATATTTTAAAATCTCGAAAACAAAGAATATATTTAGTTGATTTTCTCAATTAATGACAAATCTCTACCAATAGAAAAATTACCACTAACTAGATCTTTCTTCTTACATTTCAAAAGTTTCGTAGTCGCTGTGTAAGACGTTGAATATACTTAGGGTCAAGTGTTCGTCAATTTTCTCATCCTTTGGAATTTTCTGGGTATGTTGTCAATTGATCTTGAAGTAAATATCTAAAACTCTTGAAATAAAAAAATATATTGATTTTTTGTGCTCTGTTAATGACAAATCCCTCACTAAATATCTAAAATTCTCTAAATTCCATCTACTAAGGTCTTTATACTTTTATTTTTAAAGTTTCATGGTGACGTTTGCGAGCGTTCTCTATTATAAATCCTTCGTCATGGACATATAAACTGTATTGATCCTACTAGGGATCGAGCCTAGAATCTTTGGTTTCGTAGACCAACACCTTAATAATTACGCTATAGGACCATTAAAAATAATGAATATATGTAACCTTAACAATTTCGTAGTTCTTTCTTCGCATATTTCAAATGTTTAATAGTGACTTGATAAGACGTTGACGACACTTAAGGTCGTTTATTGGGGAATTTTCTCATGCTTTTGATTTTCTAGCTATAGTCTCCATTGATCATGAAGTATATATATATTAAAATCTCGAAACCAAAGAATATATTTATTTGATTTTCTCCATTAATGAGAAATCTATACGAATAGAACGAATTAGAACTAACTAGATCTTTCTTCTTATATTTCAAAAGTTTCGTAGTGACTGTGTAAGATGTTGAATATGCTTAGGCTCAGTTGTTGGTCAATTTTCTCATCCTTTGGAATTTTCTGGGTATGTTGTCAATTGATATTGAAGTAAATATCTAAAACTCTTAAAATAAAAGAATATATTTATTTGATGTGTTTCATTAATGACAAATCCCTCTGTAAATATGTAAAAAAATCTTGAAATTGCATATAACAAGGTCTTTATGCTTTTACTTTAAGAGTTTCATAGTGACGTGAAAAAGGACCATTGAAAATAATAAATATATGTACCTACATGCTATTGATTTTTTTAACGATGCTCTGTGGCCTTTTTTCTTGTATTTCAAAAGTTTTATAGTAGCTTTGTAGGATGTGGAGTGGATCTAAAATCAAGAATTTATGAATTTTCTCTATTATAAGTCCTTAATCATCGACATGTGCAATATATTGATCCTACTAGGGATCAAACCTAGAATATCTGGTTTTGTAAGGAAACATCTTATCCTTAGGGTTAGAGGACCATTAAAAATAATAAATATGTGTAGCTACATGCTTTGAACAGTTATGGTCTTCATTGATCTTGTGGTAAATATTTTAAAATCTCGAAAAAAAAAATTTATTTTTTTGATGTTTCCAATAAATGATTAAGCTTTACTTATAAAAAAACTTGCACCTAACTAGGTCTTTCTTCTGATATTTTTAAAGTTTCTAATTGACTTTGTAAGACGTTCAGTAGATATAGGATCATGCGTTAGAAAATTTTCTCTATTATAAGTCCTTCGTTGTCGACCCGTACAATATATTGATCCTAGAAAGGATCGAACCTAGAATATTTGGTTTTGCATACTATCGCCTTATCCATGGGGCAATAGTATTATTGAAAATAATGAATATAGGTACCTACATGCTATTTAATTTCTTTGCTATGGTCTACATTGATTCGGTAGTAGATATTTGAAAATCTCGAAATCAAACAATATAGTTTGTTAATGTTTTGAGTTTACGATGAAGGTCTAGCTATAGAAAAAATTGCACTTAAGGAACTTTGTAAACGTTGAATAGACTTAGGGTCAAGCACTAATGAATTTTCTCACTCTTTTAAATTTTCTAGCTACGGTGATAATTCATCTTGAAGTAGATATTTTAAAATCTCAAAATAAAAGAATATATTTATTTGATGTTCTTAATAAATGAAAACTCTGTATCAATAAAAGAAATTGCAGCTAAGTAGGTCTTCTCTTTTATTTTAATAGTTTCATAGTGATGTCACAAAATGTTAAGTAGATTTAAGCTCAACAATTCGTGACTTTTCTCTATTAAAATTCCTTCGTCGTGGACACGTACAATGTATTGATCCTACTAGAGATCGAACCTAGAATCTTTGGTTTCGTAAAACATCACGTTTTCCATTGGACTAAAGGACTATTGAAAGTAATAAATATATGTACTACATGCTACCGAACTTCTTAGCTATGGTTTGCCTTTACAATCGTTATCTTAAAATCTCGACATAAAACAATATATTTATTTGATCTGCTCACTTAAGGACAAAGCTCTATGAATAAAATTAATAGAGTTGAGTTGGTCTTCTTTCTTATATTTTGAAAGTTTTATAGTAACTTTGTCTGATGTTGAGTAGATTTAAGATCAAGCATTTATAAATTTTCTCTATTATAAGTCCTTCGTCATCGACGTGTGCACTATGTTACGTTGATCCTATGAGGGATCGAACCTAGAATTAGTGGTTTAGTGGTTTCGTACAATACCTTATCATTTGGTCTACAGGACCATTAAAAATAATAAATATGTACACCTACATGGTTTGGAGTTTTTCAGTTGTGGTAAACATTGATCTTGTAGTAGAAATTTTAAAATCTCGAAATAAAAGAATAGAAAGTTTTTATGTTTTCAATTAATTATAAAGCTCTACCAATAAAACAATTTGCACTTAACTAGGTCTTCCTTTTTATATTTTTAAAGTTCCATATTGACTTTGTAAGACATTGAGTACAATTAGTATCATACGTTATTCAATTTTCTCTATTATGAATATCTCTTTGTCGACACGTGCAATATACTGATCGTACTAGGGATGAAACCTAGAATATTGGTTTTGTAGACTAGTGCCTTATCTATTGGACCATAGGACCATTGAAAATAATGAATATATGTACCTACATGCTATTGAATTTTTTAGCTATGGTCTGCATTCATCTTGTAGTAGATATTTTAAAATCTCGAAATAAAACAATATACTTTGTTGTTGTTTTGAGGTTAAGACAAAGGTCTCTAGTATCTTTAAAGACTTCCACAACATTGCTAAAGAACACATCTTGGATTTCCCCAAGATGCTGTTAAACCTTGATCTACCTAGACCACTCCCTTGCTGGCAAGACAAAATCCAAGAGTGGGAAAGTTCCTATGTTAGCAAACTCATGGATGGACTAAACGAAGTAGAACTCCAATTCTCCATTAGTAAGATGCTAGAGCAAAACGCCCTAGATAGAAATAGGAAAGCTAAGAGGATCCTCCCCACAAGTTGGCTCTAGCTTGTCTTCACAAAACCCCCCCTCAACCTACAAACCAGGATCAACCTTTACCAAGGATCCGCTCAGTCTGAACAACCCCCAAGACCTTGTCTACCTTCCGCATCCCGGCTTTTACCAACCCTCTCTCCCTCCGTACAAAAGCACTCTCCCACTGAAAACACTCAAAAGTCTAAAATCCGAACTAGCAAACTTTTCTAGGTGCCACTCTTACAGCCCTCGGCCTACAAACTACTACTTCTAGGATGAATGACCCCTACCCAGTTAGAAAGTAGAACAACAAATCTCTCGGTCCACAACCTCTCAGATGATACACTAGAACCCGCCGAACTCAAACTCCTAGGGCTCGGATTGGATTACATCCCCCGTCCCCCAAACCCCTCCTTAGCAACCTTGCACAACTCTCTCAACGCCTTGGATAGATCCTACAAACTTAATCTCTTATTCCAAAGATACCACACACCCGTTCCCCCCCTTTGGGTTCCCAATCCCGATGGGGACCCTCCCCCAAACCCCAACATTAGCATAACCTTAGATTCAGTCCGTCTCTCGCTTCCTCAGCCTCCCCCTCTTCGTCAAAAACTACATAGACAACTTAGAAAAGCCCTTAGCTCCCTGTCACGGAATCCTGACATTACCATTAAACCAGCCGACAAGAACCTAGGCACCTGCATCCTCTCTACAAAATGGTACGTCCAGGAATGTTTGCGACAGCTCATAGACACCACCTCCTATTAGAAGATGGCTATAGCTCCCCTGCATACTCTACACGATAGACTTACTAGCATCTGCCTCAAAAATATTAGCTCCCTCTCCCTAGCAGAATACAGTTTTATCACTCACAAACCCAAAAACGGGTTTCGAATTTGCAAGTCCTACATCATCCCAAAAATCCACAATGGGTACGTGTTTGAAGAAGCCTCCAAATGGCTTCATCACACGCTACACTCCATTCTGCTTAAACAAACCCAACACCTCAAAGCCTCCCTCTCTCGCATTAGGACTTGTTCCGCGCTCCCCCTACCAAAAACATGCCTCTTCACATTTGACGTAGTATCACTCTACCCTAGCATTCCCACTACTGACGGCCTTGCCGCCCTTCTCAACGCCATCTCACCAGACTTTGCAGTTCACCGCACCAATCTCATCCTAGTAATAGCCGAATTAATCCTTAAAAACAATTATCTCTTTTAACAAGTCAACCTGGCTACAAGTCAAATGGACTGGCATGGGGAGTAATTTTGTTATTGTTTACGATTGTCTCTTTCTAGCAGAGATTGAAGATAGCAACCCCTCTTTCAAAGCCAAAGAGCTCGTCCTCTACAAGGGATACATCGACGACGCTTTCAGCATTTGGGATGGACCTCGCAGCTCTTTGACGGACTTCCTCAACAGCTACAAGGCCCCACAAAAGCAGCACATCCGCATCGAATCCTGCATCTTCGACCGCCAAGCCAACATACTCGACATCACCTTCTACAAAGGACCCAAGTTCACGCAA
>JBBBWG010022613.1:0-12071 GCA_037176905.1 Azolla pinnata
TATGGGAAACCCTAAAAAAGCTCTGGAAGAAGATATGGAAAACCCTAAAAAAGCTCTGGAAGAAGATATGGTAAACCCTGAAAATGAAAAACCCTAAAAAGCTCCAAAAGAAGAAGATGCGGGAAACCCTACAAAAGCTCTGGAAGAAGATATGGGAAACCCTAAAAAAGCTCTGGAAGAAGATGTGGGAAACCCTAAAAAATCTCTGGAAGAAAGCTATGGGAAACCCTAAAAAAGCTCTGGAAGAAGATATGGAAAACCCTAAAAAAGCTCTGGAAGAAGATATGGGAAACCCTAAAAAGCTCTAGAAGAAGGGTACTGCGTGAGATTTAGGAAAACAGTTTATGGAAAACCGTTTGTCTGCCCTCTTCTTTGTGGGTTAGTTATGGGCTCTTCTGATGAAATCCATGGACCTTCACTCGAATGCAGGGACCTCGCAGCAGCGCAGGGAGCAAGGAAGACCTGCTCCAGCAGATCTCCATCGACATTCAGCCATCTCAGGTTCGAAAGCATCGTTCCAAAAATCGCTGTTGAAGAAGCTCACGGCTTCTTTTTCTCATACGTTTTTCTTTTTGTATGCAAAAGAAGACGAGAAAGTAGAAATCGCTTGCCCATCCATTCGTGGATTGGGTTCTATGCACAGGAAAACAATCACGAGAAACTAGTCGTCATGTGGTTGTATACAGAAACAGTGCGGCCGTTCCCCTCCATTTCTTGTTTCTACCTGTACACACAGCATGGAGCTCTTGTTTTTCTCCTCATTGTTCAATGTGAAAAATCAGAAATGAAAACAGATTTCAGAGTTAAATATGACATGCTCAGTGTAGCATACCCCCATATACATGTATATCCATATATTTACTGGTGCAGGTGTATATATATGTATGAGTGAATGTATGTATATATGAGATCTATATTCACATCCGTTTTTTCATTCTTTGCTATCTTTAGATGATGGAAGAAAACATATGTATGTATATCTGTAATTATACAGGCGTATATGTATATGTCAATGTATGTATGATATCTAGATTCATACGTAGTTTTTTCTTCTTTGCAATCTTTATTCAACGAAGCAAACTTGATCAAGTTATAAAATTCGCTACGTGCTATACTCAACATAGGTATAGAGTTGCCGTGTTATACTTTGTTTTTATCTGGTGTTCACAATTTTTGTGCATTTGCCGTGTATCTGTCAATCCTCAGATACTCATACATTGCTCAATTCGGAACCATGTACCATATTCCTATTCATATCTTCTATTCACGTACAAGGATTTCAATCCACATAGGAATAGTGGACTGAACTAGAGAACCATTACCTCAAAGAGTAGTTTTGTATAGTATGTACTCACTTACGAGGTGATTAAACTTCAATTGATGAATGATCCATTTGACCCAATTTGTAAGATAATGGTTCTCCATAAACAAAGATAAGATAATAGGATTTTCCATAAGTAAAGCAAAATTCTATTGCAAATAGATAGAAAAGCATTGCAGTGTTGCTTTTTAATAGATTTCAGGATATTACACCTGTAGGCAATAGCCTTGATGATTAAGACACAATACTCCCTTGTTGCTCTCTTTATCTTTTTGCCCATCTGTCTTAAGTCATGCGCATGCTGAGTAATCTGTTCATAGCAATATAGATTGTCCTTAAATTTTTATATATTCTTGGTTGAAACGTGAAGCCAGTTATTCATTGCGACTTAAACTCTTGATGCTGATGACTTCCCCATAAAAGCTTCACAAAATAACTATGGTGGAGGGACGGCATTTCACACTCAGCCCTAGATTGAGGCAGCTTGCTAAACCTCGAGGTCACAGAAAAAGAACTTTGTCAAAGAACCAAATTAAGGTATCTTTACGATGTCAATGCATGCTCTCATAAAATGTGCCAAGTTTTATTCCTGGCCTATGATGTGCCCAACGTATTCAAAGTATGTGCAGACCAATAAGGTATATATTGCTTCAGGAATTTTGTAACTGTTATTGTGTCTTCTGTTAGTCGTTTACATTAACTAGAATCAATGTAGAATCCACCTCTCACACAAAAATGTACATTTATGCTGTATCATTGCTATGTTCGCTAGCTGACACAAGAGTATTAGGAATACTTGTGGTAAGGTTTCAGTAAATGTTTGATGCACTAAGAGGCGCCCAAGAGACATTGTGCATGCACGCTACTGTTGCGTTCGGTTAGGAGGAAGAAATCTTGTTTAGAAATATTGTATATGGATCGTGGAACAGAAGTGAAAGTGCATATGTATCGACATCCTGACAGGCATCGTTATGACTTGGGTTTAATGGTACAGGGGTAAGTAGCGCAAAGGTTCAGCACCAGTTTACTTTGCACAAACCCCAAAAGCGTGTCTTGATGCGATAATCTAGCAATACTGATTGATTCTCAATAGCATAAACATGTAGTGAAGGCCTTTTATGTGGGAATGTCAGGAGGTCACAAGTCTATGATTTTGAAGACTTTGAGAAAGGTTCCTTTTCCACTGTAAAGAACATAACCAAAGGGAAATAGAAAACACTTTCTTCTGTACTTACAATGATACACGATTTTTTCCTGCCTAGCAGTCTGCTTTTGAGTTATTTTGCTCTTAGTTTTGAACCTCTGAATCCGTGCGTCTTTTGTCCACAAAGATCTACTATTATCTCTTTTTGGCAGGAAAATGTGAATGAACTGATCTCGCTTGATCTTCTGGGAATAGCCAAAACACTGAAAAAATCGAGTATTTGTAGCCTGCGCCTGTGCCAGAGTTATGGAGAATTACAAAAGAGGATTGCAGGTTCTACTCACAAATACAGAAAATTTCCTATAGTTTAGCATATTCTGTCATTAGTCTTTTGTTCACTTGATTTCTTAGGCTTGAATCTGTTACAGAAAACAGGAACCTAGGATTTCTTGGGTACAGGCACTCGGAGACGCTCTTTTCATTTTCTAAGTAAGCAATGGCTTTCAACATTGTGGTGCAATCCGAGTTGGATTTACTGCAGGATCTAAGGTATTGGATTTGTTTTCTGCAGAAGTTTAGCATGGTCTTTAACAACTGGAGGATGGCTGCAAGAATTAGAACTAGGATTCGCATTATGGGAGAGAGATCTTAAAATACTTGCAGATTCTATTGGTATGTAGCTCTATGCACTCCTCTTGTGAATGTGGGTTTTCGTGTAGCTATCTCGTATCCTCGTTACAATGCATCATCATATATGAAACACTTTCTTCCATCTATTAGAAACAAGATAATTTAATATGAAAAACAAACGTTGAGATCAATTCAACGCCAGATGTTGGTATAACAGGTCACACTCAGTCATTATCCCCTTATTGCATTCTTTCCTTGGTCTTTTTCCCTTGGTAGATATTTGATTGCAATGGGTTTCTGAATCACATATTGTAGACTTCTCACGGTAGCGCTGTTTATTTGATTTGTCTGCTTCATATGCTTAGTTTCTAGGCCAATGTAAATTTCTCTTCAACAAATGAAGTACGCAAGAGATTTTTGTGTATTGACTAAATTTTAGTTCTTGTAAAATTTTGAGCTTTGCATGTGCATTTGTATATGCATAGTACAGAGCAAGACACCTCCTGGATTCCATAGTACTCTCTTTTGTATTTTCACTATGGTTCTTGCTAAAAAATGTGGCTCTATGATAATATGTGCATAATGACTGCTACACGTGCTTCCATCTTCCATGGTTAGGTGTCATAGAGCATTCAATTCTTTTTTTAGAACATTAAATTCTTTTTTTATCCTCTTTCCATCACCTCCAGCAATAGTTGACAGTTTTTCTTCTATTTTTTAAGAACTCACACAATAGACACTCACTTCGGAAGGTTTATGCCTACTGTGATCAAACTATGTTGGTTTTCAAGGCCACTCTGTAGAGGGAGAGAACTGTGCTCATTTATTCTTGTGCCACATCTTGGAGCCTGACTTGGCAGTTTAATTTTTTCATAATGAGAAAGGTGGACGCAATGGACCAATTCACAAGCAACTCTATTTTTACACATGTGCAAATAAATTTATCTATCCATGCCGAGGCACGTAAGCTTTTATTTCTCTACATCAGTCATGACACAATACTATCATCGCTAAATAGTATCTACTCTTTGGATCAGTCTACATAAACATTTCACAGATATGACCAATGAAACATGTCAATGTTATTCTTTACATCTTCATCCATGGAATCTAAAGCGAAATCTTACTTCTGGTGTAATACAATTATTTGACAATTGTAATATAATTACTGTTTGGTCAAGCTATCATTTCTCTTGTTATATATACAGCGGTTACAGGTGGTATAATTTTTGTTCTCAAGAATAATTCTTCGACTGCTTCTCACTAGGCCAATCAACAACATTGAAAAGACTGTCATTTTCCAATAGTGAGCTAAGAGATCATGGCCTTCGAATTCTGGTTAGTTATAATAGTTGGTGGCTAACATCTGGTTTGTTGCCTTGGCTATCCTTCTCTTTGCCTAGTTCATTTTGTTGTTGTTCATGCAGCCAAGTTATAAAAGGACAAAGTCTGAACTGATTGCTTTATCGATTGCCAGGGTAAAGGCTTACAGGAATGTGCACAACTGGAGATACTTAATCTTTCAGCTTGTGGATTGACCGATTCTGTTTCTCATCTCATTAGTGCAATTATCAAGGTCTAGATGCTTCAAACTTCTCTAGATGCATTTAATATTAGCTCCAGTAACGGTGTTTTAGAGTGTGCTGATTGACCTTGGCAGGCTAATATAAGCAGAAGATCTCAAGCAGACTGGCAAGGAAGTCTTAGAAATTTTAAAGGGATAAATGGGTTGATGATAAAACCCAAAGGTCTGATTGCTCTTGACCTTTCCTTGAACCATCTCTCAGACATAAGTATACAGACAATCTGCACAGTCTTGAGGATGGGTACCCCCCTTGAAGGTAGGAAGTGTCTGTTCAGCTTTGCGTTGCTGGATTCTTTATGGAATGATTTTCACAATTCTCATTTACGATGCATGGCCTTAAAAAACAGCTTTGAATTTGAGAGGTAATCAGGTCACAAGAATGAGCGGGAAGCTACTGCTTGATGTGATGGAAGAGTGGCCAGTTTTAAGATTGGTGGACTTGAGAGACAATGTCGACAATAGACTTATGGGCGTGCTTGAGGATAAGCAACACTTCACAACCTTTACACAACGTTACCCTCCATTTTGGATGGTCTCAACCTCGAGGCCGAGAAAAACCCACTTCAAAGCCTCTCTGAGGAAGTCAAAAACATTGGAAGATTCTCTGGGCAGAGTGTCTATGCATCCTCAATCTACCTCAAATAGTCATCAAAACCACGTTGAACTGAAGAAACTGAGTCGAAATCCTGCACCAGTTATTCGAGAATCTTGTCCAGATTATGAAAGTTATGTAAAAGAAACAAAGCACATGAAGAGGCCATCAACATGCCCAGTAAATAATCGTCATCACCTATCATCATCATCATCACCACCATTGTCAAGTTCTCCTAATGAATTCGCTGCTTGGGATGATGATTCAAACAGTAAAGAAAACCGGCTGCCATTTCAGATTCATGGGCCCAACAACCAGAGATCAGATTCAGATATTGTTGATAGACGTGTGCCTGAGGAAAAGCTAGTTATGCGAAGAAAAACACACAAAAATTCGACTTGTTATCAGGAAGAAGAGTCAACAAGGTTTGATGAAAATTTTGGTCCTACCTTCTGGCAAAAAGGACCAAAAGTTAGACCAAAGAATCGAAAGCACCATGAGCTGGGCTCATCCAGAAATTACGATGAAAATGGCAGTGTTTACGAGAAATACCAACAGAAATATGCTCATAAATCCAGAATGGGCCATCTTCCTTCCAAATCATCACGAGTTAGGAGCCAGACGACATCATTTCTGAAGGAAATCTCTCAAGCTATCATGCAACTTCAAGGTATGTCATAGAAAAGAGTCCCCATTCAGTATTGGACTAACTTAGTGACAAATTTCCAGAATAACCCCCTTCATTATATATGCTGTAGTAAATTTTTTGAACTTAGGAATAGCTTTTTCACATTTTGCAGATTTAACATTTCCATGATGTACTCATTATGGATAGTTGTTAAATCTTGAGTGGATTCAACGCTAGTCTAGTTTTCCCTATAAATAATATTATCTTTACATGATCATTCTATACGTGTGGGGAAACAACAATGAGAAAAAATTGGAGAGGAAAGTGTACTTTTGCTGGATGGAGGTGTGAATGTATTTAATGCAATCCTTTTGTTTTCAGAACGTCTTGATGACCTGATAGGGCATGCCGGTCCAGATGAACCAGCATCACGATACCAGGAGCAGTAATCAAATTAAACGAGAAAACAAATATACCAGACATTTGTGACTAGAAGGTGATCTTTTTAATCGGCAATGTGTCATGTTCCTTGCAAATGATCCAAATTAACCCAGTGAATGATTTCTTTTGGGTTTATTTTCTTCAAACGGCCAAATTGAAATGCTGACATTTCCTTCCCTGTGGAACATGAAAAAGAGTCTGGAATGCAGTGTCTGAGACTGAAGATTATGTCGAGCTGCAAGCTGTAAATATAACTTTGTATCATACACTTTACTGCAATGTGTAAGAAGATGGAAGTATCAGTTGGATCCAATTTTTATTTGTATATACCAAAAGTAAAAGCTTCAAGTACGAGTATACAGATTTTTCTAGAAAGCATACTCAATTCCACGAGCTTTTCTATGAAGCCAAGATGTTACTGGTTTTCAATGGTGTATAGCTTCAGGTATTTCATCTACCTAATGTAGATTGAAACGAAGAGACATATCTACCCAAGTTGAGATTGTTTGCTATACTTTTCCCATTCTGTATGTGGAATTGAGATGTTTCACTGTATCTTAGCTTTAACATAGTTCATCTAGCTCGTTTCCTTTTGAGTTGAGATGCATACTTTGAAATTTGGTGTTCCTGAGGGTGTATCAAAATGTTCTCTAACTCTTGTTCTCTGCTCAAAACTGTCACTTGAACTTCTTGCTCACATTAGCGATTTGCAAATCGCTGCTAAAACGATGAATACATTGAGCATATCAAAATGTCCATTCTCTACTTTGTCTACTTTACTACCATACAGCATCCTCATGTTTACATGTGCTTTACTTGCATGTGAAGCCGGCTGAAGTGATCTGCATAATGGGTTTATCATGGGTTTATCAAAGTACCTGTATCTACCTCTAGTCAGATAAGGCTAAAAATCCTCATGTTGTAGAGCGTACCTTAGACAGTTATTGCTTACATGCATAGATATTGGAATTTGCATTTCACTGCTGAAGTATCAGTACAGATCCTATTTGTATTCAAACGGTGTTCGATTTTCTTTCTTGCACAACTCCTAATGCCTCCCCATCCAAATTGTCGAACCTTATATTTTAACTTCCACACAGACTTAATTTACCATCCTCCGGGGTCCAACTTACAATATATAGCATAAGCTTCATTAACAATCTGCTTATTTCAGTTCATTTTGTTTTGTACAGACATTGATTGTATAAATACAATGTTCAGAAGATCAAAAAAATATAATGTAGTTTCAGAGAAGCAATATAGGGTTACATTCACTCATGTTGCTGGCATATTTGCTCGTCACTCCTATCCCACATTGAGCTTCACACGCAAGTAAAGTCGACGAGTGTATATGCAATCACATAGCTTTCAACCCGAAACAAACTCTATTATTAGACAAACAAGCCCATAGAGTAGAAATACATTCACAAATAAAAGGATAGAGTTGAAGCCAAGAACCGTATCCTCTTATTATGGAGGCACGTCCCCTGCCATGCCATTCTCACCAACAGGTTTCTGAACAAAACAAAACATTGTCATTTCAGTACAAGATGTTAAGCTTCACACTAATCATTCTTCAGTCATCAATGCACAACATTGCTTACACAGGGGGGAAAGCTGCCACAACTGATGATTCTTTTTATGCCAAGTATCAAGCACTAGGGCAGACCCATTCCGTATCTTTTTCTGGCCCTCAAAAACTGTTAAATTTAAGAGTGTGTCGCTCGCAGATCGCAACGTCTTAAAACCTTCACCAAAATCTTGACTCTCTGACCACAAAATGCTGTCATCATTTATATCTTGCTGATAGTCCACCAGAAGAACCTACAAAAGATCATGGAACTGCAGGTAAACTTGAAAGCCTTGATTTCTACTATGTTTTTGGGTTATCTCCAGAATACCCCTAATCATTCTTTATGTCAGAAATAGCCTACTAAATCTTTTGTTATTTTCTGGATATGACAAGCTTCTTTTCTCCTGATTGTTATCATTATTTTACAGCAATAACCTAGTAAGCCTTCTGTGACTGACCAGATATGCCCACCTTTTCCACTATTTACAACAATACCCTACAGTGCCGTTTATTACTTATTGGATCTGATAAGCATAAAATTGCCGATATTTCCTGTAAAATACCTAAATTTGGTCTGGGATTGTTCACCAGCATAACCTTGTAGAGAATGATGGGAGTACCCTGGAAAGTTCCTTCAAAACAATGAGGGTGTTTTTTTCCCCACTCAAACAATTTCACATTCAACATGCAAAGCCAAATATTTAGCTTTTGTATGGCTGGCATTTTCAAAAACAAAAGAAACCTGTTGTTCCTTCTCTCTAGCAGGCTTGAGGAATTTCCTCGTCTTTTTGTTCACCAATCTGAATGCTGGATAGCCATGCTTATCTTTTATTCGCACACCGTAAGATGCATCTTTGATCCATTGCTGCAGAAAAAACAACACGAAGAAGAATAACACATTGATGATAACGATAAACTAAGGGGACTTGAAAAGCTTAAAGTTCCAAGTCAACAAGATAAATGCTGAAAACTTGAAGATCGGTTTAAGGATTTAGGGTTTTAGAAGCATGTATAGGGAGGGGAATGTCCTTTTTAAGCTTCTCTCTTCCACGGTTTAGTCTGACAAAACATGCGTGTGTGTGTGCTTGCGGGTGTGGGGGAGTCTCAATGCTAAGTTACTCTCTTCCATAGCCAAAAGCAAACGGATTGCTATGCCCTTAAACCCTAACTCACAAAACCCTTTTACCTGTGCTTCATCCTCAGGGTTGGATTCTCGCATCGCAACGATGTTCCGCTCTACTGCGAGGTTGAAACCTGGATTCTCCTTGCAAAAGATTCTCACAAGCCGACCTTGAGGAAGAGGATCCGCCAATGTAGCAGATCCGGAGCCTTGATCAGATGACTCCGTCGGTTCAGATTCGCTGGTAGTATCGTGCTGAGAAGATGGAATCTTTTCGGAATTTCCGACGTCCTGAGAAGAACTTTGTTGAGAGGCAGGAGGGTAATCAGGCCTGAATCCACCCCTCTCTTCTTCATCATCATCTTCTTCTCCTTTCGTTTCCTGTCTTCTCCTTTCAAATTCATACCCTGCAGGTCTATGCTCTCCCTCAAAGCCCACCTCATCCCTCCTTCTTCCATCTTCTCCATGTCTATGCTCACCTTCGGAGCTTGCTTCATGTCTATATTCTGACCTGAATCCACCTGGTCTCGGAGGAGGGGGAAGAGGGCGGTTATCTTCAGATCCATGTTCAGGTCGTCTTCTTCCATCTCCGCCATGTCTATGCTCATCTTCAAAGCTTACTTCATGCCGATATTCCGGCTCGAATTCGGCCGGTCTCGGTGGAGGGGGAGGAGGATAGTTGTCTTCAAACCCATGTTCAGATCTTCTTCTTCTTCCATCTTCTCCATGTCTATGCGCATCACCGTCGAAGCTTGCTTCATGTCCATAGTCTGGTGGAAGGGGAGGCGGATAGTCATCTTCAAATCCACGTTCAGGCCTTCCTCTTCTTCTCCCTCCTTCTTCATCTCCTCCATGTCTATGCTCACCTTCAAACCTTGCTTGAGGTCTATATTCTTCCGCCTCGAACTCTGCCGATCCCAGTGCTGGTGGAGGAGGAGGATGGGGAGGGTAGGAATCATCAAATCCATGATCAGAGCCATAGCTAGGATCGAAAGGGGGAGGTGGGCGGCGAGGATTGTGGTGTCGAGATCTTTCGAGCTCATCATCATAGCCAGGATCCATGGTCTTTCTCCCAGACAAATTCACCAAAACAAAGAAATGCAGAGGCAAACAAACCAAAAATGCCCAATTGTGAGAGAAGCAAAGATCTGTGATTCCAACCCAAGACGTGAAGAGTAGTGGCCTGAAATCAGCAAAGCATTTCTTTTTTCTAGCAGATCCAAGCATGAATGAATGAATGAATCTATGTATGTATGTATGTGCTTGAAAATGCCCATCTTGAGATCTCAAGACAAGCATAGATTGCCTAATTGCAGGCTTGGGGTTTAGGGTTTAGGGTTTAGGGTTCAGGTTTTAGGGTTTAGGATTCAGGTTTTAGGGTTTAGGGTTAGGGTTTCAAGTTGGCTAGTTATCATGAGTGTGAATGTGCTCGAAAGTGCCCACCTTCAGATCTCAAGACTAGCATAGATTGCCTAATTGCAGGTTTAGGGCTTAGGGTTTAGGGTTCAGGTTTTAGGGTTCAAGTTTTAGGGTTCAGGTTTTAGGATTTAGGGTTTCAAGTTGGCTAGCTAGCATGAGTAGTCTAGCTCTAGGCAATTTCGCCCTCGTGCATTGGACACACTGCGGTGAGTTGTTTACGCTTTGTGACCCATCGATCCTAACTGTCCATCTCAGACACAGAAGAACGGTCAGAATCTGGACTTGCTGAGGCAGCGCCAAAGCTATACCTTCAAGCTGTTTTAGGAGCCTTCCTCGCCTTGCCTCGAATCCAAACATCGGCCATCGACAATCCGTAGATAATTGAGTTCCTTCTCGATTGTTAGTAGCGTATAAACCCATAATGTATGAATCGTGCCGTTGATGCAGCATGAACCGATGTTGATGTGGGTTCGTCGATAGCATGGAGGGTCTGGGTTCATCAATAAGATGAAGGATGTTGACATGGGTTCGTCATGGATGCGGGTGGTGTGAAGGATGCCAATGTCACGGCCGGAGCTCGTCAACAACGATTGACTTGGAAGACACGAACACGACCAGAAGAAAACTAGAAGAACAAGAAGACAAGATTTGTATTACCAGGAGACTTGGAGTACAAGGCGCCGAAAATTGTCATTGAACCGGAATGGTTCAATACTGAGACCAACTCAGTATTTATATTGTTTCAGGCCTCATGCATGCTCGCCAGGTGGCTTGCATGCATGAATGCCACGTAGTGGCTCAGATGACCTTCGATGTCAACAGACGTTGCAAGTCATTTTTAACGTTAATATGGTAACTCTTTAACATATTATCAAATACTAAAATATATTATTTATTAATTGAAGTAAGGTAGTATGATAGATAAGACTTGAGCCTATTTAACTATAGGTTATAAGTTCGATTATACACATAAACCTTTTTGTACCGGTACTTATGATAGCCGATTGCGATTCGTCATGGTATGTATGGCCAATGTCAATGTGGGCTTGCTCTAAGAACTTGGAACTTGTCCGAAATTCTTCTCTTGTGGTAGACAAGCAGCAGAAACATGGCCCCCCCGAAGCAACGGGTTATGTTAAATCCGAGGAGAAGAGAAGCCGCGATCTGATCATGAACACAAGCGCAAGGTTAGCGCCCATCCGATGCGTGCATGATAGAGGGAGGAAAAGCACATGCGACACGGATGCCCTGATTCGCGACGAGAAAGCGATCCCCAGTACATGAACGTATTGTTCGTATATAGCACTATGATCAATCGATCGATGGATCGATTGCAGCGGAAGAGAGAGTACCGAATTGCAATGTGATCGAGACTAGAAGAATCGGTGCTGGTTGATCCGCTAGTGGCTCGACGTGGCCCGTGATGGTACTTGATCTCGTAGCATGCGATTCACGATATCCATGGAGCTTTTAGGGTTTAGGGTTTTCAAGGACAGAACCACATGGCTAGGGGTTTAGGTATTTAAGGTTTAGGGTTTAGGGTTTAGGAAAGAACCATGCGTTTAGGGTTTATCCTCAATACCTGGTTCTCTCCTAAACCCTCAACCCTACTAAACGC